>CABHPP010148767.1:0-37483 GCA_902168425.1 Peromyscus attwateri | reverse complement strand
GGATCTCTGTGAGTTCGAGGCCAGCCTGGTCTCCCAAGCGAGTTCCAGGAAAGGCGCAAAGCTACACAGAGAAACCCTGTCTCGAAAAACCAAAAAAAAACCCCAAAACCTTAGATTTAACCAGGTTTTGACCCGTTTTCTGGAATTTGATGTGTTCCACCCTACAGTCCAACCTCCAGCCTGATGATAAAATGTTCAGCTAAGTTCCTACATAACCAATATTCCTCCGGAAACCCCCCAAGCCCTTGAAGATTCCCTAGTCTTGCAGGTTTTTTTGGGTGGGGGTATATAAACCCCACTTTTTCCTATATTCAGTGCTATTTTCTCAAGCTCCACTTTAGGTTTTCTCAGCCCTGTCTGAGAAAATAAACCTTGCTTATTTTGACCAAAGAATTTGGGTCTTTACACTCATTCTCTAGGATTAACAATCAGAGGCCCAACCCAAATTCTGAAGCCAGACCTTCACTCTGCGACTCCCAACCAGAATGCTGCCTCCAGCGGAGGTGTGCACCTTGACGATGTTCCAAGGCTCTGAAGCATGCTTCCAATGGGGCGGTGTTGGACCAAACTGCTGCTCTAACAAGAACCAGCAGGCACCTGTCTGAGGAGGCTTCCATCCATAAGTCATAGACAGCATCTCCTCTGCGACATCTGTGCTTCTGCTGGGGTCCCATCTGGGAGGCAGAGAGGTACCTGAGGAGGCACAGGTATCCGGTCCAGGGCACTAGCAAGCTTGTTGCGCTGCCCATCTGATTTTTTTGTGCCTGATTCTTGGTCCCCTGTGTTTTGTTTGCCTCCTGCCCAGGGCCAGCGAAAAGTCACTTTGCTTGCCTGGTTCTTTGATGCCAGGAACGGAGATGGAACTTGGTCAAGCCAAGTTAAACACAGGAATGACGCTGTCCAAAGACTTTCGCACAGCGCCCACTTGGTTTGCCCTTGGTCTGCATTAGGTGCTGGTTGGGATGACTTGCTCCAAGGAACACCGCAGCAGGCAGGCTGTCACCGGGCTGTGGGAGAGCACTCAAGGGCATGAGACCCAAAGTTTGTGGGCCAGACCCCAGAGTGTGCATGTGTGTGTGTGTGTGTGTGTGCGCGTGTGCGTGCGTGCGTGCGTGCATGTGTGTGTGTGTGTGTGTGTGTGTGTGTGTGTACCAACTACACAGCTCTTTGGCTAGGCTGCATTCCCTGTTCTCACGTTGCTCTGGTCTTCTGATCTCCCCCCTCCCCCCTCCCCCACCCCTCTCACTCCCCCCTCCCCACTCCTGCTCATTCCCCCCGCCCCCTCCCCCACCCCATCACTGAATTCAATTTAGCAGGGATTCAGGTGTCTTTAGATGTGGATAATATTGAAATATTTTTCTATACACTTCTACTTTATTGAAAGTAGCTGGCTCTGGTGTTGGGTTATGGCTCCCCTTCTCTAGACCAAAGCATGCTTAGTTAAAAGTTTCCTGTTTGTCCTATGACAGCTGAGCCGCCTAATTTTATGATTGGAAAAAAGAGAACAAAACAAAACAGCCAAATACATAAATAAATAAATAAATAAATAAATAAATAAATAAATAACACTGTTGGTTTCACTTGACTTTCTAAGACTTTTGCTAAAATATAACCTTTACTCAAGATTCATGAAACTATTATATGAACTTTCTGTACCTCCACACTTGTAAAATTATTGGATACTGTTAAAGATTTACAGTCTATAACAAAAGGCTACTTACAACTTGTAACAAGAAGTGTTGATAACTAAAAATCTATTCATGGATAATTTTTAATTTATTACAACATACTGTATACATGATTTAAACTTAACTCTTGTTTGAAAAAAATTGGGAAACAACACTAAAAGACTATAATAAAGATGTAAATAAAAACCTTCAATAATTTTTATTCCTCAATCAAGGTAACATAAGTGAGGTTGTGTTTACTATGGTCAATAACTATTTGCTCTTAAAAAGAAATTATGTAACAGGTTTTCTGGATGTCAGCTTTATCTCAAATGTCATGTATTGAACCAAAATATCCTTAAATGTCCTCAGATTCGTTGAGTCTGCATTTATCAGACCAGAGATGATGTCACTTAATACTTGCAAATAAATACATTCTTCTATTACGTTTTGACAATTCTAGTTTACACTTTAAATAAAAGACTAAGCCCAAAAAAAAAAATCCACTAAAAAGTCAAGACGAAAATGCTGGCAAAGCAAACCCAAACAGGAGAGGAGATAAGAGAGACTGGACGTGGAAAAACACCAGCCAGGCCCCTCCTGGCTTAGGGCTGCCCGCCTCTCTGGCCAGAGTTTGATGCCAGCCTGACAGTCACCAGCAGGGACCAGCATCCCTAGGTGGATCTCCCGGTTAAAATATAACTTAGAAGAGCCAGCAGAGATTTAATGCCATGAGATAAGGACTGGCCAGGGGTTTGGAGCGACGAAGATGGCAAAAATCTATATCGTTCCTGATAAAAGATAAAAAAGCTAAAGAGTTAGGGCCACAACTGTAAGCACAAAAACTTAAGGTATTTTCTTTTTGGTAGAGCATGCAGGGCCCAGCTGAAGTCTGTCACTGTGCCTAGCAAGCATCTCCCTCTGCCCCACGGGTTGCTTCCTCTTTGTTATTTTTACACACACACACACACACACACACACACACACACACACACACACGAATTTTGCTGCCCAACATTGCCAGACTGTTACATGAAATGATTTCTAGTAGCCTAGATACCTACAAATATTCATGTGATTTCATCACCCGAGGAGCCAATGAAACCTTTAAAAGGTCCCCATAGAAGCAGGCTCCTAAACTAAGGGTCTAGATGAAGATGACTGAAAGGACTCCAGAGCAAACAGCAGGAAGAAGGTGGATAAAGGACTGAGAGGGGAATGAAGATCTAAAGACCGTTGGTCCCACAGGGAGCAGCTGAGCAAAGACGGCATTTTAAAGTCTGTCTCGCCTTGAACAAAGACATTGTTTTAATTGATAGAGGCCATTTGGATTATACTTCCTGCCGTAGTTCATCCTTCTCAGATCTCTGATGGTGTTGACGGCTAACTGTAACTTTATCGGTTTAACAGCAGCTGCCTGGCCAGTACAGTTCATATAAGAGAATCAGGCCTTGCCTTCCTACAGCCGTTAGGTCTCCTGAGGAGAAAGGCAAACTCACAGATGGGTTTGCCTTGCTGACAGGCTTCATGCTGAAGGATAAACATCTCTGTCCAATCTATATCCATCCCTCTGGTCATACACACACACAAAAAGAACGTTTGTGCTTTTAAGTCCAAAGCCAAAGCTTTTGCTATGACTCAAAACCACGAGTCTACTCCAGCTCTTTTACAGGTACCTGTTAGCTGTTTTTTCTACAATGTGGGTCTCAGTACAGATTGCAAGCAATGGTAAATGCTAATGCAGCTACAACTTTTATCTTTTTTGTTACACTTAAAGAGTCATATAAATTTCAAGGAGTCGAAACTTGAATCCACCTGTCACAGGGCAAATGGACCCCAGATAAGTACTCTGTCATGTCGATCCACAACCCAAGCCTCCCTGCCTACTGCCTGCTCCTAAAGGGAAATCTCCAAAGGTAAGATATTCCTTTAAGATCCTCCCCCTTAATCCCTGCCCCTAATCTACATCTGTCTCTGCAGATGACCAGTCAGCTGACAGACACCATCCAGAAATCAGCTGTGGATGACAAACTGTTCCAAAGGTGATAAACACCATGCCAGCCCCAGGAAGTCCTACAAAACCGGAAAGCCCCGGACTTGCTGAAAGCTGATGTGAACCAATCCAGCTGATGTGATGGTCCCCTGTCTCTTCAGGTGGGTCAGCTAACCAGATGCTTTTGATGAATGCCCCATTATCCCAATCCCCTCCTGGCAACTGAGTAATATTCCAGCCTTCCTGGGCCCTGACAATAAAGTCTTAATTTCAGCAGGAAGTAGTTAAGAGAATACATCAACCCTTGTCTTCAACAAGAGCTGGAATATTAGATTTAAAGGAAACTCCCTGGCAAGGGAGACAAAATGTGTGTGTGTGTGAGTGTGTGTGTGTGTGTGTGTGTGTGTGTGTGTGTGTGTGTGTATCCTATTGGCATATCAGGAAAGGTGTCTGTTAAAACCAAATAGACAAAGAACTACCAACAGGTAGGTTCATTAGCTAAAATAGTTCTGCAATAGAATAAGGCACTTGACCTGCTCTATGTAGAATGAAGAGGATAGCTTTAAGAAAAAAAATTATTCTTTATATGTTAACCAATCAGATGTAATCAGAGAGACTAGCCATGATACAAATTTTGTCTCTTACCAAACAGAGAAAACTAAGATACTTGCCCTCTAATGGAATCGCTAGTCCACAGAACAAATACAAAGGACCATTCCCTATCAAGGATTTGAAAGGGACACATAAGACAAGAAGGGGATGATGGACCAGCCTGACTCTGTCTTAGGATTAAAGATCTTGTTACAAGATCAAAATAAGTTCATTCCTGTTTTCTGTAAAACTTGGGTTTGGCCAGGTCTTGACCCATTTTCTGGAATTTGGCATCTTCCACACCCTGATAGGTGTTTTACCAAGTAATTTTGAGATGTTCAGCCAAGTTCCTGCATAATCAAATTTCCTCTGGAAATCCCCAAACCCTTGAAGACACCCTAGTCTTGCAGTTTTTTGGGTTATATAAGCCCCACTTTTTCCCATGTTCAATGCTATTTTCTCAAACCTCACTTTCTGTCTGACAGAAAACAAAGCTGCTTAATTTGACCAAAGAGTTTGTGTGATGGTCTTTACTTTTGTTCAGCCATTCGAGTTGTGCTTGGAGGCAGAGGGGGCTCTGAGGACAGGGTCTGACTCTGTCACCACCTGGCCGGAGGGAAGAGGCAAAGCCACAGGGATGACAGAGGCTTGGGAGGTAGGGAACAGGGCGTGAAGAGGCAGAAGAGGAGTGATGGCAGTCTCTCTCTCTTTTCAAAATATTTATTTATTTGTTTGTTTGTTTGTTTGTTTATTATTTATTTATTTATATGAGTAATTTATTTGCATGTATGCCTGCATGACAGAAGAAGACATCAGATCTCATTATCAATGGTTGTGAGCCACCATGTGATTGCCAGGAATTGAACTCAGGACCTCTGGAAGATCAGGAAGTGCTCTTAGCTGCTGAGCCATCTCTCGAGCCCTGATGGCAGTCTCTTTGTGATAGGGATGCTGAGAAGGAGGACTTGAGACCACACTGCAGTATTGCTCTAGTTTGCTTTCTGTAACTGTGATAAACACCTGACAAACAACTCTTATAAAGAAAACATTTAACTGAGGCGGTGGCTTACAGTTCAGAGGTTCAGTCCATTATCATCGCGGTGTCGAGCTGGCGGTATGCAGGCAGAGATGGTACTAGAGCTGAGAGTCCTACATCTTGAGGCAACAGGAAGTTGTCTGACACACTGGGTGGTATCCTGATCATAGGAAACCTCAAAGCCCGCCTCCACAGTGACACACTTCCTCCAACAAGGCCACACCTACTTCAACAAAGCCACACCTCCTAATAGTGTCACTCCCTATGAGATTATGGGGGCCAATTACATTCAAACTAACAGAGACTCTGCTCCACACAGCACCCAAGTTCCTTCCCACGAGTGTGCCTGTCACCTTCAGAACTCCGGAGCCTCTGTGAGACCCTCTCTGTCTGGGCAGCAAATGAGAAGACAGAGGAACATGCAGGATTGTACCAGAAGTTCTAGGGGCCAGGCCTGGAACTGGCAAACTTCATTTCTTGTAGAGCACAGTGTGTGGCCAGCTCTGGCTACACAAGAAGGAAGATGCAGGCTAGCTGACTTCTTAGGAGGAAACTAAACAAATCTATCCTCTCTTTTGGGAGTTGTTTTAAAATAGTAGCTCTTAAGGAAGCCTCCTCGGGGTCCAGACAGTGAGTCTGTCTTCTTTTCTGGTGGCCCTGCACATGTGTTTGGGACAAGGTCTTACACACAATGCTACACAACACGTGGGCTTAACCAGTGCCACCGTTTTAAGTGGTAGAATTCAGGACCGTGTTTTGCTTTTTAGAGTGATTTTTAAAGTAATTTTACGCAGGTATTAAGTATGATCTTTATAGGCTTTTAAAAATATATAACATGTTCTATGTACACAGATATATAAATCTATCTACCTCATCTATCTATTCCCTCTTAAAACTGTGCCCCACTGAAGTATAGCAGGCGACCTGGGATCACCGGCTGTGGTTGCAGATCTGGTATTCTGACTACCTCAGAAGTATTTACCAAGCTGAGTATGGTGGCCCATGCCGGTAATGCCAGCACTCCAGAGGCAGAAGAGAGGGCATCTGTGTGAGTTTTAGGACAGCCTGGGCTGCGTTAAGAGACTGTCTTAACAAACACAGAACCAAACCAAAGAGAAGTGTTTACCATAACTATTGATAACGCCCATGGTTGTCCTGTGTGTTGGCTACTTCATAAGTGCAGTTATAACTTGAGTTATAGTTTATGCACATGGGTCTTTAAATTTTAATTTTTCTAAGTTGCTGTTTCAAAATCTTCCCTTAAAGGTCTTCTAGCCTCATTTTTCAGCATCCAATTTAAGGATGATTTTTGCTTGCTATTTGAATTCAGAATCAAATGATAATTTCAGGGTGGATGGTCCAAAAACTTTAAAAAATACTTTAGGAGGGTTTGGGGGTTAGACTAGGTCAGGATGGCCTTGGCTCTGGAGTATCTCTTGCTACTATGAGGGTTGTGACCCAGCACCGACTGGGCGTCCTGGGGAATCAGCGCCACCGTGCGGGCGGTCCACTCGGGCTGGCAGTGACAGGGCGTCGTGGGGAAACAGCGCCACCGTGCGGTGGTTCTCTGGGACTGCCGGTGAGAACTGGCCCTTGAAGAAATCTGCTTCTTTACCTTCAGTAAAGCCGGCATTCCTTGCTAACTCTCCATGAAGGCATTATTCCTCCATGAGGACAGAACCGAGCCTTTAGGCGGCAGATCTCTGTGCGCAGAGCATCTGTGACTTCTGGGTACGCCACCTCCAGGCACCTCCACATGTCTGGCAGTGGGAAGCTCTCTGAACTCTGTCTCCTCACAGAGACTTCATCATCACCATGATCAAGGACAACGTTAGCCGTGAGTGGACTACTGGATCTTCAGTCCCTGTCTCCTTCCTGGAACTTGGAAGAAGAGCTGAAGTTACCAGTCCTCTTAGCCCGTGGCTGGTTTCCCTGGTGACCAGCCCCCTCTTGATGCTACCTCAGAGCCTGCCAAGGGGCTCCTACCACTCAGGAAGTTTAAGAGTTCCTGTCAGCTGTTCCCCATTCAAAAACTACAAATATCGTAGGAGAGAAGAATCCAGAGTGAAAAACCCCAGATGCTGAACAAAGTACTTTCCTGGGAACCCCTATGCAGTTGGGGGTTCTGACTCAAGAACTGATGTAGAGACCTGATATCATAGTGTCACAAAAGCACCTCATAAGAGAGCTAGAGACTCACACACACACACACACACACACACACACACACACACACACACGGGGCGGAGGGGGGGAGAGAGAATTAATTCAGGGGCAAAAGTGAAGAGCAGAGGAAGGGGGAAGGAAGGAATAAGGAGAGAGAGGGAAGAGGCAGGCAGACGGGCAAAGAAACACGTGAACCTGGCTGAGTTCCAACTTTGCGTAGTAACTTGTCTGTCCTCTCGAAGTGTAATAAGCAAGTCCGAAGAATGAAAGAATGCCCAGAGTGACACCAGCTTCAAAAGCACCCTGTGGGCAGGAGCATTGGTGTCGCTATTTGTGACTTTCGTGCCATGATGGGAGATGCAGCGAATGAGCTGCTGAGACGCTGACGCTGCTGTTTGGGGGTGGGGTTCTCTGTGAGAAGAAGAAGGGTGTTAAGCAACTGCATGTGTGGTTCAGATCTTCTTTTTATGAGTTAATTTATTATCCAGGGGGCCACACTTGATACAACATGCTGGTAGAGAGATCGGGTAACAACTTCGCAGCATCGATTCTCTCTGTCCACTTTCCGGGGAGTCCAGGGATTGAACCCAAGCTCTCAGGCTTGGGCAACAAGAGCCTTCACCTGCTGAGCCGCCTCGATGGCCCTAGTCCTGGTTCTCTATTGAAAATATCTGTACAAACAAACAGTCAATGGCTGGGTGCAGTTCTGTAATCCCAGCACTAGGGATGTGGAGGCAGGAGGATCAGGAGATCACAGTTACTGTATGCTATAAAGCAAATTCGAGGCTATATAAGACCTCCATCTTGGAAAAAAAAAGAGAATTGATAAGAGGTCTTACTTCTACCCACTCAAAAAGCCTGGAGTCAGTGACTAACCCAGTAATGAATCCCCATAGCACCCGGGGTGTGGTGGTCGCAGCTCCATTTCTGTTGCCGTGATAAAATACCCTGACAAGAGCAGCTTTAGGGTAGAAAGGGTTTATTCAGCTTACAATTCCAGGCTACAGTTCATTGTTGCAGGGAAGTCAAGGTAAGGACTTGGAACAGCCAGTCACATCGAGGATCAAAGGTAGAGAGAGAATAAATAAGTGCAGGCTCCCTGTGTTCAGCTACCTCTCTTTACTCATATAATCCAGGATCCCCTACCTAGGGAATGGTGCCACGCACGGTGGGCTGGGTCTTACTACATCAGTTAACACAGTGAAGACAATCATTCCTCCTCCACAGGCATGCCCACAAACCAGCCTGATCTAGACAACCCCCGACTGAGACTGTGTTCTCAGGTGATCCTTGGCTGTATCAAGTTGATGATTCAATACACCTCAGAGGTCTTGAAATACTGATTCTTTTTTTCTTTGAGGGCAGGTCCTCCCTGTGTATCTCAGGCTGGCCTTGAACTCGGCAATCTTCCTGTCTTGGCTTTCCAACTGTTGGGATTACAGGCCTCTGCTATGACATGTGATAGTGTTAATTGTCAACTTGATAGACTCTAGAACCGCCTTGGAGCCTCGTTGTGGGGGATCATCTTAGTTACATTTAACTGTGGGCAGGACCGTTCCTGGGGCTTGGGGTCCTGGACTGAAAAAAAAAACAAAAAACAACAAAACAAACAAACAAAAACAGGGAAACTCTGGGTGTGATGTAACAACTCTCAAGGCCCAACCGCCAGGGCTTCCCACCAAGATGCACCTTTATCTGGGACTGTAAGCCAAGTAAATCTTCTCTCCTTTTAGCTATCTTTGAGTATTTTATCACAGCCACAGGAAAAGACACTAAGACACCGCCCTGGCATTAAAATATCAATTTTCACTAAAAATAGAAACAACATTCCCCAAAATGGACTGGCCCAAGTCTAGCAAGAAGTGAACAAACCAGGCCTGAGACATCTCGTCACGCTAGATGGTAAGGAAGTTGGTGGGCTTACATCAGCCGGAAGGGAAGGATGCAGGAACTCACCAGGGCCAAGGCAGAGCGATTCCCATGGCAATAAAAGCAACAGCCACATGTTGCTACAATGTCAGGAGTGGTAGTGCTCGCCTTTAATCCCAGCACTTCAGAGACAGGCAGGCGGATCTCTGGGAGTGTGAGGCCTGCCTGGTCTATAACAATGAACCTAAATGTATCAAATCTATTTAAATTGTTCATTTATACCTATGTGAAAAATTAAAAGATATTAACGGCAACTAGAGTTCATAGAACAGTACACCTGTGGAGTATTCACAAAACCAGATCTGCAAAGCCTTCCCAGTTCGGGCAACTTAAGGAAGTGTTGGGGTGGGGGTGGGGGTGGGGGAGAGCAACAGTGGGGGTGTGAGTCAGCAGGCCACACTCTAGGGAACCCTGCAGGATAAACCATCTGGTTTCCTTAGCAAATAAAGCGCAGAGGAGGGGAGAAAGTAGAGGGAACTAGAACCGGAAACAGGCGCAGAGATACCGCGCTGACTAGTGTGCATCCCTATTTTCTTAAACCTATAAAATGCATACGGCATTGTGGGGAGGGGAGATGGCTCTGTCATCATGAATGAGGACCCGAACACGGTCTCCAGAGCCTACACGGATTGCCAGGTGTAAACATGCACGTTTTTCTTTTGTTTCATAAGAAGATACTTGGTAAGGGACACGTGTGCAACAAGGGGTGGATAGGTCTTGATTGCAAAATTCATAAAGTAACTGTATTTTAAAGGGCTAACAGGCTAAAATATTTTCTGCCCTCATACTCTTAGGTCAGAACATTACACATGTTGTCATCCATTGTAGATAAAATTATGTAATGTAACTCTTTAATTATTAAAGTTAGATGCAGTCATTGGGGAAAAAGACCAAAGCACGGCAGTGTACATTTATAATCCCAGCTCTGGGCAGGGGGGGATGGGTGGGTGAATCGCTGGGGCTCACTGACCAGACAGTGTAGCCCAATGGGTGAATTTCATGCCAAGAGAGAGACTCTTCCTCAAGGAAAGACACCTTTGGTACACACACACACACACACACACACACACACACACACACACGACCCATGAAGGGCTCCTATCTGTGATTCAGAGCCACTCCATACATTAGACCTACCCTGGGCTGTTTGTCCTGTTGTGGAATACCGTCTTCTACTCCCCAGGAGCTCCCATCTCCAGATGCACTTCCCATCACATGGCCATCACAGGAGGAATGAGCAGCCACAGTCATGAGAACAGACAGAGAACTACGCCAGAACTGAAGCCAGGTGATGCACCTGCAGGCTCCCAGCTTCTTTCCTCAGGACCTCTGACACAGCTCTGTTTCCAGACTGGAATGCCTTCAGATCTCCTGAGCTCATCCCTGACTCACTAGACACCTTTGAGCCTTGGCTCACACAGGACTCTGTGCCTGGACCATCCTTCATGGACACTCCACTTGTGGAATTCCTATCCTCTAGAACTCCAGGAAATGCCAGGTCTGTCCCACTAGGTGGTCAGAGTTCAGGACGGGGCTGTGAAGGCATGTGTACACGGGAGACACTCAGCTCTGCAGAGGAGGAAGTTCAGGGGCAACCAAAGTGGCTCCCCTCTGTGGTAGAGAATTATTCTCTGAGCAAGACAGCTGCCATCTTCATCAGATAAATAAGCTTTGCCTGCTTGTAGAGTCCATCATGACTGGGCTTGTGGATTGTTGACATATCTTCATAGAAGGAAGGGGGCGGAGAGGGTCATTGGAGGCTGCTTGAGTATCCAGCCATGCCTCCAAGCCACCTGTATGCAATTCTGCCCTAATTGCATGAGGCCTTGGAGTCTTGGGGAGGGAGCATAGTGTACAGCTCGAGGAAAGTTACCTGGGGAGGGGTTCCACCCATATGACTACAGGGAAGCCATCACACATACTACATGAAGACTTCCTAGTGCAGCTGATTCAAGGCCACCCATGCTCCCACCTATAACCCTCCCCGTCACTCATGCTCTGTAAGTAAGCCTAATAGACTCACTAGCCGGGGCTGAAGAGATGGTTCAGTGGTTAAGAGTACTTGCTATTCTTCTAGAGGACCCAGGTTCAGTTCCCCACCACCCATATAGAGGCTCACAAGCTCTCAGAATACCAGCTCCTTCCATGGCCTTGGGGGGCACCTACATGCACACAGGGCACATACAGAAAGACAAACATCCACATACATAAATAAAAATAATTCTAAAGTAATTAAACTCATTGACTTTGGTCTTAGTTACTTTTCTATTGCTATGATAAGACACCATGAGCAAGACAACTTAAAGAAAAAAGAGTTTACTTGGGGCTTACAGTTTCAGAGGGCTAGAGTCCATGGCCGTCATGGTGAGGAGCATGGAAGCAGGCAGGCATGGCGCTGGAGCAGTAACCGAGAGATCACATCTTGAGACACCACCATGAGGCAGAAAGAATTCACTGGGGTGTTGGGACCAGCCAACCTGTCGACCAGTACCTGAATAGGAGAGTGAGGTTTAAGAAAGAAAGAGATAAGAGACAGATGACAGAATTGAGAGGGCTCTCAGTGAATACTGCAGCAGCCCTGAATTTATTTCTCAAAGTCTTTTTATACCCAAAGCAAGGGACTCAAAAGACTTCCTTACCACGGTTCAAGGAACAAACAAGCATAAACACCTGCTTAATTCTCAAAACATCTGGTAACCATGCCTTTGGCCAATCATCCTGTTATTCAGCCTTGAGGAGCAAAGACAAGCTTGAACTCTCTGACCTTAAGTCAGGATGGAATCAAGCCACAAGCTGGAGTCAGTGTAGGCTCCCACACTGGGGACGGTATGGGTTTTTGAAACCTCAAAGTGACACTTCTGCCAATGAGGCCACACCTCCTAATCCTTCCCAAATAGTTCCACCAGCTGGAGACTAAGTAATCAAATGTATGAGCTTATGAGGATATGGTAGTTGGAATAAGAATGGCTCCATGGGCTCATATATTTAGATGCTTATTTGAAAGGATTAGGAGGATTATAGTCTCTCAGCTATTTCTCTCACACCTACCTGCAAGCTGCATGCTGCCATGATGATAATGGATTAAACTTCTAAAACTGTAAGCAAGCCTCCATTTAAATGCTTTCTCTTGTAAGAGTTGCCTGGTCATGGTGTCTCTTTATAGCAATGGAGCACTGACTAAAACAGGGGGCTAGTCTCATCCAGACCACCACGGTTCCCCAGGGTGAATCTTGATGGAATCTTACTTTGATTTGTCCTTGAGACCTTATGAAGAGGGGATAGATGCTGTTTATGTTTCTCTAGGGAAGTGATTCTTGAAACACACTCAGAGATTGCCCATTTCCCCATCCCCGGCTGATTAGGCTAAAAGACACAGTTAACCCTTGCATCTGGACCCTTGATTGCAGGAAACCACCTTTAGCCCCTGATAAATTTGCTTATCACCAACTGTCCCATCCTACAGATGCATGAAATGAGGCATGGAGAGGTTACAGGCCTGATCATACACACAGCAAACAGGAAGTCTGGCTCTGGTCTACGTCCTGAGCTGCTGCCTTACCCAATAGGGTTGTGATCAGGAGCTGGCAGCATGCTAACCTCCTAAGAAGCAGCTGTCCTCCATTTGGGGAGAGGCTGGGACCTGTGGAGATGGCAGACACCCTGGCTACAGTGTGAGAATAATAACCCCCAATGAGGTTCTGCAAGGAGATGAAACCATCTAAAAACCTGGCTGGTGACAGCCTTGCAGGGCCACCCTGGCAGGAGGGCAGCTGACCTTCAGCCAGCACTGTGGAGACTTCCTTTCCTTCCTTCCTCATGCCCTCCTTGAATCACAGCGCCTACCCTAGTCCTGACTGTTGCTCAATCCAGGAGCGCAGTTCCTGTGGGCTGCGCCTGACTGGCTTGGTCCTCTCTTTTCTGCACTTCAAGGGGAAGACGAGATCTTGGACAAGGGACTCCCACATCTGTCCCCTCCGGCTGGCTGAGGAAGGGTGCCATGGGGCCTCTCCACCTGTTTCTCCTGCTGCTGATCACAGGTGGGACCCACCCTCTACAATGCTTTCTTTTCCTCACCTTCCTTGAGCAAATGGCTGGGCTGGGGGGGGGGTGCGGTGCGGATGTTATGGAGGGGGACTGCGAGGGAGGCTGGAGTCCGGGCATGCTCAGTGTCCTGCTTAGCTCTGCTTTTCTCTCTACTGGCCCGTGTTCTTCACACCATCCTCCCCAGGATTAACCCCCACGTGTGGGGAGGGATAAGGGGCTGCTGGACTTGGTCACTGAAGGAGTCATGAGGGTGACACTGGCCGTCAGGTGGGGGACCCGTGGACACACTTAAGCATAAGTGGGGTGGCAGAATGGGAAAGAAGGGAAAAGGGGTTTGCCGCCTCCTGAAGCCCAGCCCGTATTTGACCTCAGCCCTCAGTGGGAGGTGGGGATGCTGAAGACTACCACTGAGTGCTCACATGTGACAGACTGCCTCCTCCCACTGTGGGCTGGGTGCCTCCTGGTGCTGAAGAGTAATGGGCAAACCCAGGTGGGAGAGGAGGCTGCCCTGTGCCTTGTCCCTGCAGCGTCTGGAAGCGGAGGGAGCTGTAAGGTACCTTAGCCTGCCTGGAGGTATCGGGATGGAGGGGCTGACACGTGGAGAGAACACACACAGGAGGTCTCTGGTTCCAAAAGGAGCAGGCCACCAGCTCCTTTATCCCGCCTTTCACGTTTCCATCTCAGCAACAGCTGGAGACAAGACGCAAGACGCAGAAGAAAGTTTGGGGGAACCCTTGTCCTCCTGCCCTGGACACAACTTGGTGGGTGCTCCAATGCCACCAACCTTACCCCAAGAGGATCCCCAAAATAGCAGCCTCATGTCTCCCCCCAAAATAGCTTTGAGACAAGTCCTTCCTAAAAGAGGAACAGAGCCACAGAAATAGGGAAGCTGGGAGTTAAAGGTTAGGAAAGGCGAGCCATCCAGTGTGGATGACTGAAGGGAGGGCAAAGAGGCAGGGGCAGGGAGGCGGCCATCCCAGGCCCTCGGGGAACCAGCCTGAGCTCCAAGGATCTGCTAACCTGCTCTCCTGAGATGAAGAAGGGAAAAGAGACAACCTGGTCCCATATGACAGGAGAGAAGGTGTCTAAAATAGAACCAGAGGGGCTTTAAGAACAACACATGGCTTAGTCAATACAGCGCTTGCCTTGCAAGCATGAGGACCTGCATTTGGACCCACGGAACCATGAGAAAAGGCAGGTGTGGTGGCGTGTGCCTGTCTCCTAGGAATGGAGACATGGGAGGCAGACACAGTCAGATCCCTAGAAGCACTCAGGAGGGCTTGGTCTATGTTGTGAAGTTCCGAGCTGTATTACAAGTTATTGTTTTGTTGCTATGGCAAACTATCTTACAAAAGCAACTCAGTGGAAGGAGGGCTTGTTGGGCTCGCAGTGCCGGGGTAGACAATCCATCCTGGAGGGGAGGGCATGGCGGCAGGAGCAGGGGGCAGCTGGTACATTGCATGCTTTGTCAGGAAGCTGGGAGGCGAGTGCAGCTGCTGGGCTCTCTCTCTCCTTTTGAGGTAGTCAGGGACTTTGGCTGCTCATATTCAGGGTGGGTCTTCTCACACCAGTGAACTGAACCCAGGTACTCTCTCATCGATATTCCCATGGGCTAACTTGATCTCAAAAGTCCCTCGCAGGCAAGCTCAGAAGTTTGCCCTCTCGATGATTCTAGAGCCTGTCAAGTTGACCATAAATGTTAACTATCTTGCACACTAGTAAGACACCCTGTTTCAAACAAAAAGTGGAAGGTGCCTGAGGACCAGAGCTTATTCTGACAACCACGTGCACACTGTGCTCCCTGCATCCCTGGAGGTGATTCCAAAGGTGTCTGGGAAGCATCGTAAGAAAATCAGATCCTAGATCCCAGCTGTGCCATTTTCCCTAGAGACCCTAAGCTCTTTAAGGGCAGGATCCTGTTGGCATAGTCTGCTGCTCCTGGGAGACAGATGCTCAGTGAGTATTTGGTGTGTGGATGAAGTGACAAGTGGCAGTCTCCTCTGCAGAGTTGTCCCAAACCCTCAACACAACGGTGCTGCAGGGTGTGGCTGGCCAGTCCCTACGGGTATCATGTACTTACGACTCCTTGAAGCACTGGGGGAGACGGAAGGCCTGGTGTCGCCAGCTGGCTGAGGAGGGCCCGTGCCAACGTGTGGTGAGCACACACAGTGTGTGGATGCTGGCCTTCCTGAGGAAACGGAATGGGAGTACAGTCATCACGGATGACACCCTGGCTGGAACCGTCACCGTCACTCTGCGAAACCTCCAAGCCAATGATGCGGGTCTCTACCAGTGTCAGAGCCTCCGAGGCCGAGAGGCTGATATCCTCCAGAAGGTCCTGGTGGAGGTGCTGGCAGGTGAGTACAGTGGCTCCTTGCACCTTTGGCTGGTCCTTGGACCGGGTCTCATTGTTGTGTGACTTTCCCTGGGAGACATAAGCAAATGTCTGTCCCAGACTAGCCACTAGCCACAGATCCAAGAAAAGTTTCCACCCAGATCTAGCTCAGTGAGCTAATGAGTTTACCAGGGCTACTTGTAGGTGCATGGGTGAGGGTTTGCTAACGGGCAACTCCAAAGCAGCTGCATCAGCGAAAAGGCCATCCCTGCATCCCTGGAGCTCCCTGAACGACTTGTAGGCATCTAGTCCTCGCTTGAATTTCCTCTCCCCAACAACTGTAATGGTGGGGTGTGTGTATAAATCTTGTTAAGTTTCATGAGATTCCTGAGCCTTGTAGTTTTCTTTACTTCCTGAGTTATAGGGCCCTCCCCGACAGGCAGTAACCTAAAAGAATGGTGATCTCATGGCTTGTCTCTCACAGACCCTCTAGGCGACCAAGATGCTGGAGATCTCTGGGTCCCTGAGGAATCAGAGAGTTTTGAGGGTGCCCAAGTGGAACACAGCACCTCCAGGTACAGTGGTGGTCCCCCTCGGACTTCTGGCAGTGACTGGGGTGGAGGTCCCAGGAGCAATAGATCAGGCAAAGGCCCAGGTGTAGTCTTGTGTAAGTTCCTTTCCACCCACTAGTGCATTGATGTTACTGAGCTTAGATATTAAGAAACTAGAGCACTTTGTGACAGTTTCCAAAAGCACCACTCCAAGGTTCTGAAAGGGCAGCACCCATGGACCCCTGCACTTCAGCAAGAGGTCTCAGTACTTTAGCTTACAAACAAGAGCCCCGGGTCTCTGCATCTTCAAAAGAACCAGAATCCATTCTGGATGCTTCATGTACTAACATAGAAATGATACAACCCCTGAGCACGTGTGCAGGTGTGTCCATCCTTATGTACTAATATACAAATGATACAAGCCCTGAGCACGTGTGCAGGTGTGTCCATCCCCATGTACTAATATACAAATGATACAAGCCCTGAGCACGTGTGCAGGTGTGTCCATCCATATGTACTAATATACAAATGATACAACCCTGAGCACGTGTGCAGGTGCGTCCATCCCCATGTACTATCACAGAAGTGTGTTCTACAGTCCTGAGCACGTGTGCAGCTGCATACCTGTGCACCACACGTACCATACCATACTACAGGAAACAGCTCAGCAGGGAAATAGGATGTGTTTTTTGTGCACTCTGCAGATTCTAAAACTGACTGCGATTCCTCTGAGCTCCATAAAGCCCCTTCCCAGAGACAGTGTCACCCAACTCCCTAGGAATTCCTGGTTCTTCTATTCCCTCTCCAAGGGCAGGCATCATCCAGTAGATCACCTCTAGTCTATTATCTTCCTTCTCTTTCCAAGGAGCCAATCAGAAGAGACCTCCTTCCCACCCATGTCCATTCTTCTCCTCCTGGCCTGTGTCCTCTTCAGCAAGCTTCTTATAGCCAGCATCCTCTGGGCTGTGGCCAGGGGCAAGCAGAAGCTGAGGTCACCTGTGGCCAGTGGGCTGGACTGCAGACACGATGCTGGGCACCAGCTTCAGATCCTGACTGGTGAGAAGGGCAAGCTGGTGGACATTAGGTGCAAACAGGGCAGGGATGGAAGGGACTGAGCCATATCTGTTGTAGGACCCAGAGATGCATGAGAGAACTCCAAGATGAGGGAGAAGCCCAGCTCAAGTCCACCTACAAGTCAGCCAGCTTGCATACTCTCCCGTCTGCCACCAAGACTTCTGCTTCTTCTGGTTTGGCTTCAGTGGTCACTTCTGCCTAAAGCCCACCTCTTCCGGAAGCAGGAATACTCGTGCTAAAACCCATCTCTCCTGGAAGCAGGAATAATCCTGTGTTTGTGTGTGTTGAGTGTGGAAGAGAGCTGGAAGGTCACCTGTCAGCTTCTGGACTTTGGCCATTAAACACTCTCACACACCAACCCTGGACTATACACTCTTTCTAGATGGTTCTGTGCCTCATAACGGCCTTCTGTTTCTCAGTGCTGGGACTAAACTCATGGTCTTGTTCATGTTAGGCATGAATTTACCACTGAGATAATTCCCAGGGTAGGATTGTGCATCTGGATGAGAAAAGGGGGAAAGGGGTACCTTGCTTTGTAGGGGAGAGATACCTGCTCTTAGCTCCTACCCAGGGTCCTCTGAGAAATGCTTCCCAGGAGCAAGGGAAAAGTGAAAGATCTCTATTAATATCTTCACACACAGGGGCCGATGCTCTTCATTCTATGTGTCTTCAGTGATGTGTTCTTGGTGTCTTCCTTCTTTATTCTCCTCTACATCTTCATTCTTCTACATCTTTATTCTTCTACATCTTTATTCTACATCTCTATTCTACATCATCTCTACTCTACTATATCTCTGTTCTAAGACCCATTACAAATTTTCTCACACACACACACACACACACACACACACACACACACACACCCATTCATTAACAACTTTTTAGTAAAAACTACAGGGCAACCTCTCAGGGACAAGTATTCTGATAAGAGTCACACTTGGCAAAGACTTGGTCAGTTTCATTCATGACTGACCACACCTGTAGGTTGTAAAAAGTTCTGGTTCAGGGGCTGGAGAGATGGCTCAGTGGTTAAGAACACTGACTGCTCTTGCAAAGGACCTGGGTTCAATTCCCAGCACCCACATGGCAGCTCACAACTGTCTGTAACTCCAGTTCCAGGAAAAATAAAACTAACAAAAAGTTCTGGTTCATCTCTTAAAGGGATAGCTACAAGGGTTACAAGGGAAGGAACTGAACCAATGAGAGATCTAAGAAAGAGGCAAATAATACGTGTGCTATTTTATGTGATTAATAATATCCAGACATGGTTAGTCAGTTAACAGCCTTTTTCTGTTAATTATCTGAATCTCAGGACCTATACATAGTTAGTCTGCTGAGCCTAAAATCTTGCATTAAAAACTGGTGTAGAAATAAACACAAAGTGTTAATTGTTTTTTGAATCAGAGTGGGGATGTGCCAGTGGAGGAAGCTTAGGGCAACATAGGTGCTATTGATCTCTTGAAGGACTAAGATATACCACGGCCAGACACCTGCACTATCACTTCTGGTTCACTATCATTCTTCTGAAGGACTTTGATTCAACAAGGCCAGGCACCAGCAATTCTGCTCTGTGAAAGTTCTACAAGGACACTTTTTCTGACCAATTTCACCTTCTCAGTGGCTAAGGATAGAGAGTAAGACCTCTAAGTGTCTACCGTCCACATGGAACAATAGACCTAGTTATGAAGCATATTTTAGTATGTTTCTGTTGATAAAAATTGTACAGTAAATAAGAAACCATTTTCTCGAACATCCACAATGTTATATATGCCCATAAGATTGAGATGTAATCATGAGATTGCACATTACATGGAAATGCATGGTGAATGGGGAGATGTCGTAGCTGTTCTTAAGGAAGGAATGCAGTTCTTAGGGAAGAAATGACGTGGCATGTGAGAGAGACACAGACAAGGAGCAGCTGGTCGTTTACAGTCAGCAACCTCACGGCCTGGCCAGGTGGGGCTTCCCATCAAAGAGTCATTCATTTGGTGGGTTGACATATGAACACCAGTTATCACCTGCTGTATACTCTCATGGCCCTCGACATTACGTGAGGCCTGGCGTCCAAAGATACTGTCTGAATTTCACTTCTGTTGCTGTGGTAAAACTCTGACCAAAAACAATGTAGGGGAGAAAGGGTTGATTTTAGCTCATAACTCCGGAGTACAGCTCTGCCCAGAAGGGAAGTCGAGGCAGCAGGAACTTAAAACAGCTTGTCACAGCACATCTGCAATCAAGAACAGGGAGGAAACGGATGCAGACACACTTGTGCTCAGCTCCTCTCTAGACTGTTACCACTTACGCAGTCCAGGAGCCCCTCAGGGGGCTGGGTCTGTCCACGTCGATCAACATGTAATCCAGACAACCCCCTCAGACATGCCTGTGTGCCAACTTCATCCAGACAACCCCTCTTTGAGACAGTATTGGGAGGGTCTAGATTATGTCAAGATGATGATTAAAACTATCGCGGGTACCATGTCTTCCATCTCATAGGCTCCAATCAGGTCGATCTTCTCATCCTGATTTCCCTTCCCTAAGTTTGATCACCAAGTCCTTCTGTGGGATAGCTGGTCATTTCCCTACCCCTCCCCTTGTGGCATTCTCTCCATCAGCTCCTACAGTTGCCCGCTTCCCAGACCCAGGCTCCTTCCTTTCCACCCCCGCTCTGCCACTCAGGCCCGTCCAACCCCGACTCATCCTCTCATCTCTGAGAGCTGTGCTTCCATCTGCAACTTCCCCTCTGAAGAAACGGCAAAGACTGAGCCACAGCGTCTGAGCTGGGAAAGGGTAGTCCACACCCCGGGATGTACTGAGAGGAAATGGAGGCCCGGAGAAGGAGGGGCTTATTCACCATCTCTAGTAGAGCCCGGAAATCCAAGTTTCCCTCCACGTTCCCGGCATGCTTTTCTCTAGCTCCATCCTGCCAGTGTGTTTGTGAACAAGTGCATTTCAACACGTTGTTCTGAGTCTGATTCGAGCCTCAGAGACACAGCACAGATTCTGCACTAGAGTTCTTGTTCTAGGGAGAGGAGCTGGCGGGGGCTGGCAAACACAGTAAAGGGTTTTTGTCCAAAGTGTGGATGAAAATTTGTAAATAAAGCCGGTGTAGAGGAGATGGAATGTGCCATTTTGAGCGGGACAGTCAAAGGGGACGCCTGAAGGAAGTTAGGAAATACGTGAGGACACCGTGAGCAGGAAGACTTCGAGGCAAAGGGAACAGTCAGGACCGTGTCCATCTCCTTAGCACTGTTTCGTTCCTGTTGCGGTGATAAAACATCTTAGGGACCAAAAGCAACACAGGGAGGAAAGGCCTCGTTTAGCTTGTTGTTCCAAGTCACAGTCCATTGATCTGGGGAAGCTGAGGCAAACTCAACCAACTAGTCACATTCCATCTTCAGTTAAAAGCAGAGAGAAACAAATGCATGGCTTCTGCCTGCTTGCCCAGTCAGCTTTCCTCCCTTGTACAGTTCCCAGCCCAGTCCAGGAAACAATGCTGTCTGAATTCAGGCTGAACCTTCCCACCTCTGTTAACAGTCATGACAATCCCCCCAGACATGCCACAGACAGACATGCCACAGACAGACATGCCACAGACATGCCACAGACAGACATGCCACAGACAGACATGCCGACAGAATGCCCCAGACATGCCACAGACAGACATGCCACAGACAGACATGCCACAGACAGACATGCCGACAGAATGTCCCCAGACATGCCACAGACAGACATGCCACAGACAGACATGCCCCAGACATGCCACAGACAGACATGCCACAGACAGACATGCCACAGACAGACATGCCGACAGAATGTCCCCAGACATGCCACAGACAGACATGCCCACAGACATGCCACAGACAGACATGCCACAGACAGACATGCCCCCAGCATGCTCCAGACACCCACAGTCCAACTTCATCTAGACAATCCTTTTGGACTCTCTTCCCAGATGATTCTGTGTTGTGTCGATTTGACAAATACACACCTAATACCCTGGGCAAGGGTAAGGCAGAGTGGGGTAGAAACTCTCTGATGGACCCAGATGAGGAGGATCAAGCTAGCCACAGACCCAAGCTTTCTATTAGGCCTGAGAAGTAGACACCCAGGAATCCCTGTGGCCATGGTGACATGAGCATGCTTTAACATCTAATATGAGCGTGGAATTATGGGAAATATCCATCATGGCATGCCCTCTCCAGCCTCACTCCACACGGCCCTCCCTGGGTTCCAGCCCTGCCTTGTGCGTTCCCACTTAGACTATTCCATTGACCCTGGTCTGGAACTCTAAGATCCCGGGTCAGCTTGCTTTTAGGTTTCTCCAGATGCCTCATTGTGTCCTAAGGCCATTGCCTCGTTCCCACAGATGGAGTCCACAGTCTGGCCAAGCCCTTTTCAGCTGCCTGCACCCTGAGCACCAGGCTGTGAAGCGGGCCTGAGAGGCTCCCTGAGCCATGCCTGGCACTGCAGCATGGTGGCTACTCTCCTCTTGGGGTCTGCTCTTCACTCCTTACCTGCTCTTCCGTGTCTGCGATGCCCACCTCTGGGTTCCAGTGACCACTGAGATGCCCTGCCTTGGGCTAAGGATCACCATGGACTCACCAGTAGATAGATCCTAGGCTTCAGTCTCACCTCTAACTCCTGATAACTTGTAGTAAGCAGGTTCATCAACCCACGACAGGCTGGCTGATTATAAAAATAGATCAGTCAAGCAAGCAATTAGTCAACCAACACTCTCCTGGTCTACTTCACAGGGGTTTAAATGGTTTTGAGGGTGCTGGAGAGATGGTGTCTAAGTTACTGTTGTTCTGTTGCTGTGAAGAGATACCATGACCAAGGCAACTTAAAAAAGGAAGCATTTAATTAGGGCTTGCTACAGTTTCAGAGGGTGAGTCTGTGAGCACCACGGTGGGGAGCATGGTGCTGGAGCAGTAGCTGAGAACTTAGTCTGAGATCTGATCCACAAGCAAATGACAGAGAGGGGGAGGGGGAGAGAGAGAGAGAGACAGAGACTAGGCCTAGCATGGGTTTTTGAAATTTCAAACTCACCCCCAGTGATACACATTCTCCAACAAGGCCACAGCTCCTTACCTTCTGTGAATGAGAATGACCCACATAGGCTCAGTGGTTTGAATGTGTAGTCATCAGGGAGTTAACTGTTCGGGGGGAGGGTTAGAAGGTATGGCCTTTGGAAGAGGTGTGGCTTTATTAGAGTACCTGTGGCCTTATTGAAGGTGGTGTGTTACTGAGGGTGGGCTTGGAGGTTTCAAAAGCCCACACCAGACTCAGTCTCTCCCTCTCCCTCTCCCTCCCCCCTCTCTCTCTGCCTGCTGCTTGCTGATCAGGATGTAAAGTTCTCAGCTACTCTTCATCCCCATGCCTGTCTGATTCCCACAGTGATTATCATGGACTAACCCTCTAAACTGTATGCACGCTTTCTTTTATAAGAGCTGCCTTAGTCATGGTGTCTCTTCACAGCAACAGAACAGAGACTAAGACAACTTCCTAAACAGTCCACCAACTGGGAACCAAACATTCAAATATACAAGCCTGTCTTAATTAGGGTTTCTGTTGCTGGCAAGAGACACCATGACCACAGCAACTCTTATAAAGAAAACATTTAATTGAGGTGGCAGCTTACAGTTTCAGAGGTTCAGTTCATTGTCATCATGGTGGGAAGCATGGTGGCATGTAGGCAGACATGGTGCTGGAGAATTAGCTGAGAGTCCTACATCTTACAGGCAACAGGAAGTCAACTGAGACATTAGACAGTATCCTGAGCATAGGAAACCTCAAAGCCCGCCTCCATAGTGACACATTTCCTCTAACAAGGCCATACCCACTCCAACAAAGCCATACCTTCTATTAGTGCCACTCCCTATGAGCTTATGGTTAAGAGCACTTGGTATTCTTATAGAGGACCCGAGTTCAGTTCCCAGTACCCAGATTAGGCTGCTTACAGTTGCTTGTAACTCCAGCTCCAGGACATCTGACATCCTCTTCTGACCTTCTCAGTGACCTCCCTGTGAACATCTGCATGCGCGTGCGCGCACACACACACACTCACTCTCTCTCTCTCTCTCTCTCTCTCTCTCTCTCTCCTCCCCCCCCCCCCATTGTGCATATGTGAGGTCTGAGGACAGCTTAGTCTCTTCCACCATGTAGGTAGGTCCCAGGAATCAAATTCGGATTGTTAGGTTTGGCTGCGACTTCACCCGCTGAATCACCTTGAACCCTCACTGGGTTTTTGTGAAGTAAAAAGACATAACATTTATGGAAATCCTTGCCAGGTGTCCAGTATGTTGTAGGTCCTCAGCAAACGCTGACTTCCTCACAATAAAACCCAATAACATCATGCTTCCGTGGAGGCCAGGGTCCCTCCAGGCCCCACTGGTCCAGCAGTGAACCATATTCGTATGAGATCTCAGTTTAATGTATGACACGGTCACGTGACACACAATACCTCTGTGACTGTCTGTGTGGAAGAAGTCAAGGGCTGCCTGCATTGTCAAGGCAGGAGACAGTCCGGGTTTGCTCGGGGTCTTGTATCCTGGGAAGCTCTTTGGTCCTCAGCACACAGGAAGAATGGGTCACCCTGTCACCCCTCTACTAGGTTCAGTTTAGGGTGTTGGGGCTCTCAGGTCATCTCAGGTCCTTCTAGGCATCAATAAACTGTGCCTGGGGGAAAAGAAGGGAAGAGGAAGAGGGAGCGAGGGCAGGCACTTTACTCAGTTGCTGAGGTCAACTGAGCCTGGTTCCCACATTAAACCAATTAAAGAAAAATACTGGGGCAAAGCAGAGAAAGGACGTGTATGTAGCATGAATCTTAAAAGTTCTAATTAATAAAATCAAACTTGAGGCCAGTTATTGGGGTGAAGGCTGGAAGGTCAGAAAAGCAGAACAAGCCATAGCTACCTCACCTCGCCAGTTCCTCAGCTGATCCTGTTTCCTCAGACTGGAAGCTTCTGTGTCCTCATCCGAATGGGTCTCAGCTGAACTGCTACTCAAAAGCCTAAAAGCTTAACCACCTAAAAGCTTCTAGTTTCTGGTCCTCATGCCTTATATATCTTTCTGCTTTCTGCCATCACTCCCTGGGATTAAAGGCTCACTTTCTGGGATTAAAGGCATGAGTCACCACGCCTGGCTGTTTCCAATGTGGCCTTGAACTCACAGAGATCCAGAGGGATTTCTACCTCTGGAATGCTAGGATTAAAGGTGTGAGTGCCAGCATTTTCTAGCCTTTGTATCTAGTGGCTGTTCTGTCTCTGACCCCAGATAAGTTTATTAGGGTGCACAATATTTTGGGGAACACAATACCACCACAAGTGTATCCAATGTGGTCACACTGGGAACGGGAATAAGTCTGGTGACCTCTCAAGACCACCTTCAATATCTGTTTTTTCCCCATTTTTCTTGTGTAGACACACATGAAGTGTGTGTGTGTGTGTGTGTGTGTGTGTGTGTGCTTATGTGGGTGTACATGTGGAGGCCCAAGGTTGATGTCAGTAATCATCATTGCTGAGCATGGTGGCATGTACCTTTAACGCCAGCACTAGAGAGGCAGAGGCAGGGGACTCAAGGTTCTCTGAGTTCAAGTTGGTTTACACAGAGTTCCAAGTCAGCCAGGGCTACAAAATGAGACTATCTTAAAGAAAAAAAAAAATCAGGCTGGAGAGATGGCTCAGCAGTTAAGAGCACTGAGTTCAATTCCCAGCAACCAATGTCTCTAACCAAACTGATGACATGGCTAGTCTCTAGCCAGCTTGCTCTGAGGATCCCATCTCTGTCTTCCGGGATGCAATTGCAGGGGGGCTGCCACACCTGTAGTGGCACTGAGATGGGTTCTTGGGGATCCAAACTCCTGTCTTCATGCTTAGGCGGCAAGTGTTTTATCTGCCGAGCCGTGACCCCAGCACCGATCAGCACCGTAACATGAGCTTTGGGTTTGAACAAGGTATCCTGCCAGGGGCTGTCTTGCCCACCATTGTTGTCTGGCAAGGTATTCTGACAATTGTTATAAGCCGTGAAGTCGCTCTCTGGGAAGCAAATTCCCCTCTGAGAGCTGGCACCAGGGCTTCAGGCTTTTCCTTCCCCCACCATGAGATTCCAGGGGCAATTCCGATTCTTTGGGAGTCCAATGTTTCAATAGTCTGATACCAGAGGAGGAGAGAGGAGGGAAGGAGGGGGAGGAGGGAGGGAGGGGAAGGGAGGGAGAAGAGGGACTGAGGGAAGGAGGGAGGGGGGGAAGGGGGGAGAGAGGGAGGGGGGAAGGAAGGAGGGAGGAGGAAAGAAGGTCTTCCTGCCCTTCTCTGAGCTCATCTTCCACACCAGGGAAACGTGTCCATCCATGTGTCTCTAGTTCTGACAGACTCTGTCACATGTTCTGTCTGGTTCCCCAGAGCCCATCTCCTCAGGGCACTTTTGAGACCAGATGCTTCCTCTGCAGGCACTGAGCCTGAATCTCAAGAACCCCCGATAGACTCGCAGTACAAGAAACATGTGAGTGCTAGGGTTTTGCAATGCCCCTCACAGGCTCATGTGCTTGAACACATGGTTCACAGCAGGTGGTGTGGGGGTGCAGGGACTCCTTAAGACTCACACTGTTGGTGCTGGGTGGGGGGATATGGAATCCATAGTTCACACCGGGTGGTGCTGGGGGTATGGAATCCATAGTTCACACCAGGTGGTACTGGGGGTATGGAATCTTTAGGAGTCACACCAGGTGGTGCTGGGGGGGTATGGAATCCATAGTTCACAGCAGGTGGTGCTGGGGGTATGGATCTTTAGGAATCACAGCAGGTGGGCCCTGCTTCTAATCTGTCTTTTCTTCCCATCTTCCTCCATGGTGTGGCCAACCACCTCATGCTTCTGCTGCTCTGCCCTTGCTATCATAACAGACCAACATCCCCTGAAATAGTGAACCCCAGTAAACCTTTCCTCCCCTGAGGTGGTTTTGTCAGAGCAATAGGAAAAGTAATACATAGGCGCATTGACTCATCTTCCTCTCTGGAGAGAGGCAGAGACAGAGAAACAGACACTATCGTTCTGGAGTAGAAACATTTTTAGGAAGGAAAATGAAGGATACAAGTCTCCCTGGCTGTTCCCAGTCTCTAGTCCTGAGGAATGTTCACTTCTCAGTCACATTCAAGCATAAGAGTTCTTTGCACACACTGTCAGACCATGTAGATGGTGGAAATATTCATGGAGAACCCAGCATCCCTAGAACCAAAGTAGTTGGCTTGAAGAATCATAGTAATGCTTGAAAAATAAGAAAGAGAACTTGTAAATTAAAAAATATCAAGAAAAATAGGGTTGGAGATATGGCACAATGGTTAAGAGCATTGGCTGCTCTTGCAGAGGACCCAGACTCAGTTTCCAGAACCCACAGGGCAGTTTACAGCCGTCTGTTCCAGGGGATCAGGCACCCTCTCCTGATTTCTGCGAGTACTGCACACACACACTCAGCGCACTTACATAAAGGCAAAGCACTCACACACATAAAACAGAAGGCAAGGGGCTGGGATGTCGCTCTGCTGACAGACTGCTTGCTTAGCATACGTGAAGCCCTGGGTTCCACCCCCAGCGCCACTGACACCGGGTGGTGACAGGAAGTCTGAAATTCCAGCACTCATCACGTCACGTCGCATAGAGTGGAGAAGATTCAAGTTCAAGATCACCGTTGGCTACATATCAAACTCAGGCCAGCCTGGGCTACATGAGACCTTGTCTCCAAATGGAAAATGGAGACTAAAGATAACAGAGGGGAATGGAAGAGGAATATGCAGAGATTCCTAGAACCCAGAACACAATGGAGAAAGAGATAAACAACGAGAAAGAAAAATTGTGAAAACAGGAAGAATGCCTAAGAAAGCAAGGATTCAAGCAGCTAATGACTGGGTTACGGAGAGCAGGGGAGGAAAGAACGTGGTGTGTCCACACTGAAGGAAAGCATGCTCTCTAGAACTGGGGAGGGTAGGTTTGGTAGAAAGGCTCTAGAGTCTAGGCAAAGACGGCCCAGTGGGTTTCCAGCGAAGAGGTTGTAGTGATGGAGTGAAGGTCTCCTGGGAACTGGGCTGGTGTGTGTGTGTGTGTGTGTGTGTGTGTGTGTGTGTGTGTGTGTGTAGCCAGGACGGGAGAGTCACTCATAAAGACTTGAGAATCAGATGGCCTCAGGCCACATGGAGGGACCTTACTTTTCTTCTTCCCAGCTGTTTCTACCTATCTGTACTTGGGAGACTGAAGATTATCTTTATTTCTGCTGCCCTTCAGGAGCTGGGTCCTCTCACCATTCCCTTTGGTAGGGAGTCAGACCCCTTTCTTCCAACCTCTCTCATGCTCTCCTACCAGTCTTTCAGGTCTTCTGAGCCTTGAGCCAAACAAGCCCTGGAGAAGCTCCCTGCCCCCAACCTTGGAGATTCCCAGCAGCCTAACTCTGTTGGCCCCTATGGTTACTGGAGAGCCCACGTGACTGTATGAGACAGATGTTTCCTGACCCTAGGGGCCTGCAGTGTCGTGAGGAGGTCACTCAGAGCCGACGTCTGCCCAGCCATGGGCTGCTACCTGCCGCTGCTGCTGCTGCTGCTGCTCCTGGCACTGGCAGGTAAGGTGCAGACGGAGCCATACCTCCTTCCCCAGCCGGGAGCATCACAGACGCATGCAGTACCTGGCCCCTGGATCCCCACGTCTCCGTGCCAGTGGGTGGGCTGGGAACCACTCCTGCTTCTGTTCAGTCCTCACTCCCACCTCTCTTCCTTCCCCAGGTCAGGGCTCAGCTGACAGCCACCCCGAGGTGCTCCAGGCACCCGTGGGGTCGTCCATTCAGGTGCAGTGCCGCTACCGGCTCCAGGATTTGAGGGCTCGCAAGGTCTGGTGCCGGTTCCTGCAGGAAGGCTGCCAGCCACTGGTGACCTCCGCTGTGGACCGAAGAGACCCAGGAAGTGGGCGCACATTCCTCACTGACCTGGGTGGGGGGCTCCTGCAGGTGGAAATGGTGACCCTGCAGGAGGAGGACACAGGGGAGTATGGCTGTGTGGTGGAGGGAGCCGCCGGGCCCCAGACCCTGCATAGGGTCTCCCTGCTGGTGCTTCCACCCGGTGAGTGTATTCAGGATGGCCTGTGGTGGGGACTCTTGCGGCCTTGGGGCTGGGGCCCTTTGGGAAGGCATTGGGGCGAGGTATCTTTTTGACAGCTCTGCCGGACTGAGTGGCAGCGGAACTGCTTGGGAAGCTGGAGATAAGTAGCTGAGCGGGCAGCCCTCTTCCTCTCCCTCCCAGTAGCTTTCCATCCCAGCATCTCCGTGGCCCTGGTGTCTCCCTCCAGCTCTCCCAAGCCTGATACTACCTTTGTTTTACTTTATGTGACTTGCAAGAACATTCATGGCAATTAGTTTTTGTGCTTTCCAGTGTGTGTGTGTGTGTGTGGGGGGGTATATGTGTGTGTAAATGAGTGTGTATGTGTGTATACATGAGTGTGTGTGTATACATGAATGTGTGGGTGTATGTGTGTATACATGAGTGTGTGTGTATACATGAATGTGTGGGTGTATGTGTGTATACATGAGTATGTGGGTGTATTGCACATGTACAACCTGTCCAGCCCCAAAGGATGATACAGGATGTCCATTCTATCCCTCTCCACCTTATGATGTGGTCTCTTGCTCAACCTGAAGTTCACCATTTTGGATAGATTGGCTGGCCAGAGAAGGATTTGTTTATCTTTACTCCCCAGCACTGGGGGTTCATAGCCGGCATTTTTACCTGAGTATTGGGGATTTGAACTCAGGACCTCATGCTTGCCCACTGAGCCATTTCCTCAGCCCTACCTTCCTCTGATGATTTAAAGTTTATCTTAACAGAGTTTATGAGTCTTCCCTGAGCATTTAGTAAGGGCCTGACGTACAGATGGGATCCTGTAGTTCCTGGATTGGATTTCAACTTACTCGGGGTTTGTTTTCTTTTTTAGAAATCTCACTCTATAGCCCAGACTGGTTTAGGATCCATTTATGTAGCCCAGGCTAACATCAAACTCATGATCCTACTACCTCAGCTTTCTGAATTATAGGGGATTATAGGTGTGCAATGCTGTGCCTGGTTCCATTCAGTTTTAAAATTTGGGGGAAATTTCTAAAAAATAAATTAAAAAATTAAAACTATTTAAACCTACCATTTATCCGTTGATGTTAAATACACTAATGTTTAATTCCCTGAGAAATCGTAATTAAGAAAGCACATTGCTTTTGCAGGTTTTATTCTCACAGCTCACATCTTTCTAGGCATTTATTAAAATAAAAAGATAATTTAGCCAGGCGGTGGTGGCGCATGCCTTTAATCCCAGCACTCGGGAGGCAAAGGCAGGCAGACCTTTGTGAGTTTGAGGCCAGTCTGGTCTACAGAGCAAGATCCAGGAAAGGCGCAAAGCTACACAGAGAAACCCTGTCTTGAAAATCAAAAAAAAAAAAAAATGTAGTTTAAAAATAGGGTGCTAGAGGTCTGGAGAGACGGCTCGGTGGTTAAAAGCACTTGCTGCTCTTCCAGAGGACCTGGATTCAATTCCCAGCACCCACATGCCAGCTCACAATCTCCTGAAACCCAGTTCCAGGGGATCTGATGTCCTCTTCTGGCCTCCTTGGGCACTAGGCACACACAGAGTGTATATACAGGCAACACACACACACAAGATAAACAATAAAAAATTATTTTAAACATTTGATGCTACAAAAACCTGCTCTGCAGGGAGAATGCTGGAGCTGGCTGGCTGATGCATTTCCTCCTTTGTGAGCTGTAACTGTGTCTGATCCCCTGAGCATGAAATTAAAGTCACTCTCGTTTCTTTGGTTTTCCTGGATGAGTAAGAGGGGTGGGTCATGTTGTTACTGGATTCCCTTCATTTTCACTCCACAACTATTATTTAAAACTTTGCTTATTTATTTCTTAATTGTGTGTGTGTGCCTACATGTCACAGGTAAGAGGACAATTGGTGAGAGTCGATTCTCTCCTTCACTACGTGGGTTCTAGGGATCAAACTCGGGTCAGTCTTGGCAGCAAGCCCCTTTACTTGCTGAGCCCTCTTGCTGGCCCATGGCTACCATTTCACACAGTGAGTAGTGCGGCTGACATGAGTTCTTCTCAGGATTCCTCCTCCTTGACACGCTGAGGTCCAGTGACTCCGAGTTTTGTCATGTTTTACTTTTTTTTCCTCCTCTTTTTGTGCATCTGTGGTCTGAATACATGTTCTTGTGGGTATGGACACTCGTGCACATGAAGGACAAAGGTCAGTGTTGGGTGTCTCACTCTCCACCTTATTTTTGGAGACAGGGTCTCTCAGTGAACCCGGAGCTTTGTTAGGCTGGCTGATGATGAGTTGCAGGGATCCGTACCCCGACCCCAGCGGGGGTTATTATGCCTGCACTCCATGCCTGGCTTGCACACTCCATGCCTGGCTTGCACACTCCATGCCTGGCTTGCACACTCTACGCCTGGCTTGCACACTCCATGCCTGACTTGCACACAGTGCTGGGGAGCCAAGTTCAGATCTTCCCATTTCCGTACCAGGCCCTTTTTACTCTTTGGAAACATGGTCTGTGTAACCTTGGCTGACCTGAGACTCACAACATAGACCACAAGGGTCTCAAACTTGAGAAGTTCCTCTGCCTCTCAAATGCTGGGATTACAGGTGTGCTCCACTGTGCCTGGGAGACTCCAGGATCTAACCCCTGTCTGGCTGGAAAGATGGGGAGAGGGAAGAGAGAGCAGGTGCCTGGAACTCCTCTATTACAGTGGGGAGGGGCTGCATAGAAGGGGTGCAGGTGGGGGAGCATGGTATCCAGGGAGGGGATGGCCTGTCCCTCAGGCGAGCATTCGGTATCAGAGAGCAGCTTAGCTAGGTTCTATTGGTGTGATGAGGCACAAACTCACGGAAGGAAGAGTTTATCGGGGGCTTACAATTCCAGACAGTTAGAGTCCGTGCCATCGTGGTGGGGAGCTTGGTAGCCGCAGGCAGGCATGGCACCGGAGCAGTAGCTGAGAGCTCACATCTTGATCCACAAGCACAAGGCAGAGAGAGAGAGAGGGACAGTGGGAATGGCATGGACTTTTGAAACCTCAAACCCACCCCCAGTGACACACCCCTGAGTCCTGCAGCCAAAGTTAAGTACACTGTAGAAATGACAGAGGGCTTATCACACTGGAGTCCAGGTACTAACTGGGCTCTCAAAAGGGTCATTGAGTGTTGCCTCCCATTAGTGCTGAGCTAGAACCCCTGTAAATCCCAGGGGCAGAACTCAGGATGGGATCCTAACCAGCCTGAAGATGAGGCCAGTTACAGGTATGTAGGAGGAGGTCCTCACTGGAGACCCGTGAGAGTCAAGAGCAAGGCTGGTGTTGAGAATGATGAGAGAATCTACTCTGGGATGGTAAGGAGACTCAAGTAGACCATCCAGTGATGGTGGGGCATAGTCTGAGTGCCCTGGAGAGACTCTACGCTGTGGATGGAGCTGGCAGAGATGGAGAGATGCAGGGGGCTGTGGGTGGGAGCTGGTGTCAGAGGGCTAGGTTCACAACCAGGCGGAGATGCAGAGTGGAAGGCATTCCCTAGCCCACAGAATGAGGGAAGGGGTGTTCCCAGTCTGTCTGCCTTCCCCAGGGACCTCGCTTTCCTCAGCTTCAGATCTTACCAGCCCGTGGCAGCTGCTCCACAATGGTTATGCATTCACTAAATGTTTCCTTCTCTCTCAGTTCCTGGCCCGGGAGAGGAGGAGGAAGTAGAGGAAGAAGAAGAGCGCTATAAAACTGGAAGTCTGCCAAAGGATCCCTCCTTGGACCCCGAGGGAAGTGCTAGTCCTCACGAGTTCATAAGGCCTGAGAACAGGTGCTGAAAATAGTGGTGTGGGAGGCCAGGGGAACCAGGCACTAAACACGCAACTGGCTTTGAGCTGTGGAATCAGATGGAGGCTGGAGAGGTGGCTCAGCAGTTAGGAGTAGTCGCTGTCCTTGCAGAGGACGGAGTCCATTCCCAGCAGTTCTCAACAGCTGTGACTCCAGCTCCAGGGGATCAGAAGCTCTCTTCAGGCCTATGCGGTCCTTGGCATGCATGTGCATATATGCTCTCACATACACACACAAATAAATTTTAAAAAATCATCTCAAATCAAATACTTATTCCACTGCTGGGGAACTTCTCATCAGCAGACAGACCGACCTCTATCCATTTCAGCAACTATCTCTTCATTTTTGTAGATCTCCAACAAAGACGCTATGAAAATATATCTCTCCTCTCCCCGACCTGGGCCTACCCCCATCTTCCCATTCCATCTTCTCTCATTTATGGTTCCTAAAGAGGGTGGCAGTTTCTCCCACTACTCCAGGGCTCTTGGTCGACAGCCCCCCTCAGAGCTCAGGGCTAAACCAGCCTATCCCCTTCTGTCTCTCAGTACTCCCCTGATCTGGGGTGCGGTGATTCTGCTGGGTCTGCTGGTGGTGGCTGTGGTGCTGTTTGCGGTGCTGGTCAGAAGGAAAGGTGTGTAGCTCTCCACCCGCAGAGGCTCAGTTTTGAAGAGGCAGGAGATGGGGTGTGTTTCCTGCACGAAACATCTTGCCATTCTTTAGCCAAGTTCCCATAAGCTGGAACTCCAGTGGCTGATGAGGAGAGCAGGAAAGGGAACTTGGCCAGGCCTGAGGGACAGGGAAGAGTGAGAAGTGGACTGGAAGAGAAAGGATGGAGGGAAGGAAAGAGTTCCAGGGGGCAGGTCTAGTGCTGAGGCCGCTGGAGAAGCAGAAATGGTCAGGGAAGCAAGGCGGCGGGCTTATGGGGTGCGGGAGTGGAGGGGTGAGAGATGGGAGAGGGGAGAGTCTGCACTAACAAGGGCTTTGGAGGCTTTGGGAGCTTGGAGACGCTCTGCAAGTGACGAGACTACTGTTCTCTGTTGCCAGGGAACAGGCTTGGTGTCTGTGGCCGGTCCCAGAGCAGTGGAGTTTCAGGCACGGTAAGAGATCCCTGCAGGTCCCCTTCACCCATCACACTACTGAGGAGGTAGAGAAAGACGATCACGGTCCAGACCCTTGCCTTCCTATATCTGAAGAGTACCTTGGGGCTTAGGATATCTTCAAAGCACCCCCACTCTATTTTTCTTTTAATAAGACAGGGTCTCTTTATACTTGGCTGGCCTATAACTTACTATGTATGCCAGGCTGGCCTCAAACTCACAGAGGTCCACCTGCCTCTGCTTCCTCAGTGCTGGGGATTTCCGACTCTCAGATTTTTTGTTGTTGTTTTGTTTTTCAGACAGAATCTTACTAGGTACTGCTGGTCAGCCTGGAATTCACTATACAGACCAGGCTGAACTTGAACTCTTGAGTTCTGGGATTAAATGTTTGTGTGTGTGCGTGCACATGTAAGCCAGAGGAATACCCTCTTGTCCCTTTGACACACTGGGATTGTTACAGCAGGTCCATTATGGTCTCTGGCTTCCCATCAAAGGGAACTCTGGCAGACTGCCTTTGCATGACTTAGTTGCTTTTATTCCAGGAACCCTCCTCTGCAGACCACCACAGCAGTGACTCTGGACTGGCCGCGGGACTGCCCACGGACGTACCATATGTGAGGCTAGACTCCCCGCCTTCCTTTGACACCACCTACACGGGCTTTGCTCTTGATCCTCCAACAAGGAAACCCCCAGCCCCACCCCTCCAGCCCCCTCTGCCTCCTAAGGTTTTGAAGTCATCCAAGCCTGTGACATATGCCACAGTTGTCTTCCCAGGAGGGGACAAAAGGGAAGGAGCCTCCGGTCAGTCTGCTCCAGATCCACCAAGTGGTCAAACCCCACCCAGCTAAATAATACACCTTAACGTACTCCGGGGATCAGCCCTGGGGCGTTCTCTGCAGCCGTCCAACATGCCCGGAGTGTGTGAGCAAATGGTGTGACTTAGGGATCTGGTCAAGTATCTTGGCTTGGTGGCCATAGGAAGTGGTTCTTGGATATGGTTGAGGTGTTTGGGGAGGAACTCTGCCTGTCACTTCTTGGTGCTGGTTCTGCTGTCATTACATATTAGGCTAATAAACCCTGATGATGTGTGAACTCTTCCTGTGTGTGTGTGTGTGTGTGTGTGTGTGTGTGTGTGTGTGAGAGAGAGAGAGAGAGAGAGAGAGAGAGAGAGAGAGCATATGTGTGTGTATGTGTGCACTCAGAGGTCGATGGCAAGACCTTTGAAACAAGGTCTTTCACTGATCCTGGCCTAACAAAACAGGCTGGTTGACCAGAGAGCCCCGAGGATCCTCCTTTCTCCATCTCCTCAGAGCTTGGATTTCTGGCATCTGCTATGGCCCCCAGCTTGTTATCGGATGTTGGGGAACTGAACTCAGGTCCTCAGGTTTCCACAGCAAGTGTTTTGTTTATGGATCCATCATCTCCGCTGGCCCAGTGTGTGAACTCCTAAAGGTTGAGTGGACAAGACAAAGCCTGCTTCACTAGTCACCTGGTTTATGAACTAGAAAGACTCCGGCCCGGAGCTGCATTGCCAGTGGGGAAGTGGCTTGCTTCTCCTCTGGTCAGACCACTGCAGGACAGTGAGATCAGAAGGACTTGCTCCAAATTACTCCCTGCCGCTATCATGACGCCCGAGGGTAGATTCATTGACTTGAGTCTAGCAAGCTCTTCTGCTCTGTACCTTGTGAGCAAGTGACCTGTGGTCAGCAACGGCATTTGAGGGGCTGTCGGGTATGAGGGGTGGGGGTAGGGAGCAGTTACTGATAAAGGAGACTCAGGACAGGTGCAGTGTGGGAGATAAGACTGCAAAGAAACAGGAGGAAGGGTAGGGATGGAAACACACCACATTCCCACTCGCAGGGGGGACACGGCATTTTCAAGCACTGGGGATGAAAGAGCTTCTCAGACATTAGACTCACCAAAGCTGGTTTTCCCAGTCAGGCAGGTAGCCATGTGGCAGCTCTGTTTGGCCTAGGAAGAGCCCAGTGAAGGGCCCAGTGAAGAGAAAGTATCCCTGAGGGAAATGGGCGTGGCTACCGCAGAGGGGAAGTGGGCGTGGCTACAGTCAAGAGTAAATGAAAGGGGAGCCTAGGCTGGAGGTAGAAGGATGCCTAATGTCCCTGAGGAATTTCTTCTGAAACTGACAGGAAAAGATTTGCTGTTACTGGGACAAGAGATTCAAGGGAGGGAGGAATGAAGGCTTGGGGGGCTCCAGTACTGTGCCAATGACATGGTGCAGATAAAAAGGGTCGTAAGTTTGACTTAGGCACCTCAGAAGAGAGCTAATGTCAAGAGGCTATGTAAGCCCAGTGATGTTACCCTGAGGGAGCTCTAGCAAATGTCCTGAGCATCTCTTGACAAATGTCTCAAGCTGTGATCTCAGGAGAGGTGACTCAGTGCTTAAGCATTTACCATGCAAGTGTGAGGACCAGCGTTTGGATCCCAGAACAATGTAAACACTGGATGTCGTGGTACCCCCTTGTAATTCCAGATTTAGACGGTGGAGACAGGATCCTCAGAGCAAGCTGGCTATGGAGACTTGAGCTCTAGGTTTGATGGGGAGAACTTTCAGTGAATGCAGTAGAAGACTGATGGAAGGTGATTTGTGACTTAATCCCAGGTCTCTACATGCATGCACACGCAGGCACATACGTACGAATGGGCACGTCTGTCTTAGTTAGGGTTTTTATTTGCTGTGAAGAGACACCACGATCATGGCAACTCTTACAAGGAAAACATTTAATTGAGGAGGCTCGCTTACAGTTTCAGAGGTTCAGGCCATTACCATCAGGATGGGGAGCATGGCGGCATGCGGGCAGATGTGATGTTGGAGCTGAGAGTCCTACATCTTGACTCAGAGACAAACGGAAGTACCGCACTGGGTGGTACCCTGATCATAGGAAACCTCAAAGCCCGCCCCCACGGTGACACACTTCCTCCAACAAGGCCACACCCACTCCAACAAAGCCACAGCTCCTAATAGTGCCACTCCCTATGAGATTATGGGGGCCAATTACACTCAAACTACCACAACCCCCCACCACACACACATGAAAAGGGGAGAAGAACGTTGGCAACACTGTATGCTTGCTGCTTCCTTTGTGACTGTGGGGCAGACTGGGGGCTGCCCAGCATCCCGAGAGCCTTGTGTATGCTGCTAGCCTGAGCAAGGGCCAGGATTCAGAATTCTCAGCACAGTTCCTAATAGATGCAGGAGCACTTTGGAAAAATCACAAGGCAAACCACAGTAGTCAGGAACTGTCTGTGAAAGTCCCAGCCTTGCTCACAGTAGACAGTTCACGAACACCAACGAACTCGGCTAGTGAGTTGCAGAGTTCCAAACAGAACCCAGTCTGTCTAGCTCCAGGTCTCTTGCTCTTGACTGCTAGTCAGTACTTAAAAACGTGAAGGAGTGAAGGAGGAGGATGGGGCACCGTGGGTGAGAAGAAGGCAGGAAGCAGGGATGGGAGGGAGGCAGGGGTGGAGACAGAGAAGAATGAGGGTGGCTAGGCACAGGGAAGTGGCTGGGAGATCAATATGAGCAGATATGCGGATTAGACATTATGTTATAGGCAAACATCTCCCTCCCTTCCTTGAGGTTCTCCTCATGGTCATTTAGAGGGAAGGGTGAATGCTGGGTCTCGGATAGCTTACCACAGGCTAGGTTGTGGTGATATTTTGTTCGTGTTCTAAAAGCTTGCCTAGCGATCAGAGTGTGGAGCTATTCAATAGAGGCCAGGCAGTGGTGGCACACGCCTTTAATCCCAGCACTTGGGATCTCATGCCTTTGCTCCCAGTACTCGGGAAGCACATGTCTTTAATCCCAGCACTTAGAAGGAAACAGGAAGTGATATGGCTAGGCCCAGAGAGGAAGTGGTAAGGTGGGGTGGAGACCAGAGCTCGATCCTTTTCAGTCTGAGGATTCCTAGAGGAAAGAAGTCTCTGTAGTGTCTGATTGCTCTGCTTCTGTGATCTTTCAGCTTTCACCCTCAATATCTGACTCCAGGTTTTTATTATTAATATCAATTAGAATTTGTGCTACACTAGGTCCTATAAATGCCAGTAGAGCATCAACTCTAGAACTAAATCTCAGTAGACTCCCGCTTACCACTCTGTGG
>CABHPP010148766.1:0-38774 GCA_902168425.1 Peromyscus attwateri | reverse complement strand
TGTGGATAGGTATTGATTAAATCTGGTTTTATCATGGAATATTTTGTTTACTCCGCCTATGGTGATTGAGAGTTTTGCTGGATATAATAGTCTAGGTTGGCATCCGTGGTCTCTTAGTGTCTGCATAACATTTGTCCAGGACCTTCTAGCTTGCATAGTCTCTATTGAGAAGTCTGGTGTTATTCTGATAGGTTTGCCTTTATATGTTACTTGATCTTTCTCCTTTGCAGCTCTTAATATTTTTTCTTTGATCTGTATGTTTAATGTTTTAATTATTATGTGGCGAGATGACTTTCTTTTTGGGTCCAGCCTATTTGGTGTTCTGTAAGCTTCTTGTATCTTCATAGGTATTTCTTTCTTTAGGTTAGGAAAGTTTTCTTCTTAGAAAGTTCCTACTTTCTTTTAAAAACTCTCACCTTTTTTTTTTTCATTATCTGTCTCTCTCTCTTCTTCTCTTCACTGAGGAAAACGTTTCAGGAACAACAACAACAACAACAACAACAAAACCTACTTATTTTTAGATTGATATCTTTTTTAAATTTATAAGATTAAAACAAGGAACCATGAAATTCAATTCTTAAAAGCAAGACGCATCAGAATGCATCTTCTTATTTATCCATGCGTCCTTTAGCCTCCACAATAGCATTTACCACGTAGTTGGCATCCACTGTTTTAAATGAAGGAGTAAATGGATGGACAGATACGATGACCTCTGTTTATCAATACAGGGAAACTGAGTACTGGGTACACTTCCAAGCACTTGGGCCAGGTCTGAATTAATCTCATACTATATTTTCTTTCCTTCTCTTTGTGAAAGATGGTAAAGTGATTTCTTTTCAAGCTTAACGGTATAATATAAAGATTACAAACAACGTAACAGGTAAGTGTAGCAGGAAAGTGACTTTTGTTTAATTTTTATTATATATGTCACTGTCTCAAAGGAAATATAGTTGAGCTACACTGATGCGAAAAATGTGCTTTTTTTCTACTGTGTGTGTGTGCGTGTGTGTGTGTGTGTGTGTATCCATGTGCATGCCCGTGTGTGTACACTTGAGCATGTGCCTATAGAGACCAGAGGCTGACTTGGAGTGTATTCTGTTTTTGTCCACTTACATATTTTTTTGAGAGAAGGTCTCTCAGTCAACCCGGAGTCCATTCTTTTGGCTATTTTGGCTGTCTAGCAAGCTCCTGGGATTTGCTTGTCTCTGCCTTGAGCTTCTACTTCATGTTGTGCCTACAGAGACGTGACACTGCCCAGCTCCCGTGTGTGTGCTGGGGATTGGAGCTCAGGTCCTAAGACTTGTACAACAAACACTCTCCACACAGAACCCTTCCCGCAGCCATATGTTTTTGTATTTTTTTGTAGCGCATGCAGGCTTTACTGAAATCAACCAGAAACCCTGGCATAAGGAATCTTTTTGGACAAGTAAGGTGAACATTTCTCATCTATTTAGTATGTATTAAATTCTCAGTGAACTGTCAGCTGAGAAGTATTGCTTTGGATCAAAGGTGGTTGATAATTTTTTTTTCCTTTTAAACGTGGCCCAGTGCCCTTGACTAGGTTAATGGCCTGGATCCTCTCCTTTAGTCCTTGTCAGAGAACATGCTCCCAGGGATGAGTGAAAATTACAATAGAAATCCTGACAGTGAACGAAGGCCACATCCAAAGAGTGCATGGCAAGGCTCCAAAGAGAAATTACGTGACTGCTGAGTAGAGGAATGTATAGCTCTGTGAAGGCCAAAACAGATGTACCTTGGGAAAAAAACTGGTAATTTAATTTAAGTTCTTGGTAGTTTCACATGAAGACACTTTGATTGTATTATTGAAGGATATGATGGTTGTACACTGGTTGTTTAAATGCTGTTAGGATTTTGTTTGACATGTTTGACTGAAAGGGCTTACACAGGTAAGATTAAGTTACGGTGTAATATTCTCTGTTACCTGTAACTTTAAATGAAGAGCCATCTTTCCAATTAGTTAGAGTTGACTACAGACAAAACAATAATCTTCTTTCTTGCATCTCTAACTAAGTAAGAGTTCTAGTAAGTCTACCCGCAATACTGACAATAATCCTTAATATGTGCCAGACACTATTCTCAGGTCATTGCATAAACTTATCTCCAGAGGTTTTTTACCACTTTAAAGACGAGAAAACTGAGACAGAGAGTCCAACCTGCTCAAAGACCCAGAGCTGTGTCTTTCAGAATAAAGCTTATAATATAATAAACTTTGTAGCCTAAATTTTTTTTTTGTTTTTAAAATATAATTACATTTCCCTCCATTCCCTGTCCTTCCCACAAGTCCTCTCATACCTTGACCCCTACTCGGCCAATTTCATTGCTCCCTCTTCTTTGTTATTGTTGTGTATATATCTAGCATATACACAACGTAATATATACATATATTTATACACATACATATATAAATATATACACATACATATATAAATACATCCTGCTGAGTCTGTTCAGTGTTGAAGGAACAGGATTTCAGAGCTGACTGTCTCATATCAGATAATTCATTAGGGGATTGCTCCTTGGGGAAAGACTACTTCACCTACTCTCAATGTACTTTAGCTGTCTGCAGTTCCTTGTCTAGGGGTAGAGCCCGTGAGATTCCCCTTCTGGGTTAGCATGTCTACTACTATTTTCCTTGTTCAGGCCTTGTTTAGGGAGCTATGTTGTTGAAGTATCATGGGGAATGTCTTCCTGTTGTTTCTATGAGACAGCCTCATGGCAGACTTCTTGATCCTTTAGCTCTTACAATCTTTCCACTGCCTCTTCGGACATGTTTCCCGAGCCTTCAGTGCTCTGGAAAAAAAGTGTGTTCTGAATGTATCCACTGGGGCCGGATACCCATGATCAATTGTTTTCTGGATTTTGATTAGTTGTGGTTTGCTCTAACAGTCCACATCTGTTGCAAAATGAGTTTCTTTGGTAAGCGTTGAGAGCTACACTTCTTTAGGTGTATAAAGAGAAGTATGTAGAATGAAGTTAGGAATTACTCTGGTTTAGGTAAGTGTGGTCATGACTCCTCCTCTAGGATAAATGACCTTACTGGGCTTGGGTAGTTGGCTGTCTTTCCAGTACCAGTCATGATATCCCCTGTGTTGAGCAGGCCTTACAGCCCATAAGACAGCTGCTAGTTACTGCCCAGATATGGGCACCACCATTGCCCCTTTAAGGACAGGTTGCCAAGCTGGTCATTGTGGTTCACAGGCTTCATAGCGGGGTAGGACTATTGAAAAGTCCCTTTCGGGACTATGAAAGCTAGTCCTCAGAGAGGACTTTCAACCTCTGAGAGGCAACCAAGGGCAGTGTCAATAGGCTGTATTGTTTGATGCGTCCCTTGGAATCCCCTGACTATCAACTTGAAAGGTTCTAGCACCCGGTACTAGGATTTTTATTAGACGTGGGGGAACATTGCCAGTACAAGTAGCTTAACTTCATTTAAAGTATATATGATTATGTAAATGTATACATTTAAATGTATTATATACAATTTGGGGTAAAAAAAAAAACAATATGATTTCTTATGGCTTTTTAGAACATCCTTAATGATAGTTTTTTCCTACATCCTTCACCTTCTGTATTGACCCTCCTTTTCCCCTCTGTGTTTTTCCAGTTTCCTCCTTCATATTACTTGTCTTAAGTAAATAGTTGTGGACTCTATGTTATCTTTTTGGGATTTTATTTCCTGGCCTAATACACCTGTTTTGAGGCACTCATAAATACAAATACATTTGGAAGACTTCACATCATTAATCAAAAAGAATGCTGCTAAATTTGTTGGAGAAATGGCTCCACAGTTGACAGGAGTGAACGAGGGTGGAGAGCCTTATACTACTTGGGTTTCTGTTTGTTTCCACAACACGAACCTGTCGGACTTAAAGTCTATTATGAACAAGGGTCTATAAAAGATTCATAAAGTTTGTCGGTGTTGACACTTCAGGGCTCAGCCGAAAGGATTATTTACTCAACCAAAGATTATTTATTGTGGGTCATTAATTGGCAACATTCATATATTATTCTGTTTACTTGGTTTTGTTTCTCAGAAATGAGTTATGATCATGAGCTATCTTAACTCCTTTTCTGAAGGGTCCATTCGAGGTTTAAAATAAGTGTCTTTATACATATATATTCCTCTGTTTAAGCTTGAGTATTTGTTCTAGGTGGTTACAAGTCTTACAAGATAAATTTGTAGGCTTACCTCCAGAGGAGCTTCTCCTGCACATCTGGAAATCACTTGAAGGCTTTGTAGTTCCTTTATGTGCAGCTCAATATTGGAAATTTCTGCTCTAAGAATGCTTTTTACTCTTCATGATTGTATCTCTTGGAAATTATTGAATTTTGTGCTCTCTTGATTTGACCTTTTGATATTTACAGGGCCCATGAGTATGTTTGTGTTCCATCCCTTAGCCCAGTGGTTCTCAACCTTCCTCATGCGTCAACCCTTTAATATACTTTCTCATGTTGTTGTGACCATGCCCCCCAACCACAAAATTATTTCATTGCTACTTCATGACTGAAATTTTGTTACTGTTATGAATTGTAATGTAAACATCTGATATTCATATCTGATGTGGGACCACAAAAAGGTTGTGACCCACAGATTGAGAACTGGTGCCTGAGACCATTCACAGGAATTCCATTTCTGCCATGAGCGATAGCATCAATTGACTGTAAGTAGGTAACCAAGTAGGTAACCAATATTGGACTAATAGCCAATAGGACTAACAGCGAAGGCTATGGTGAGGATGAGAAATCTTTATGTAAACTTGTGTTGTCATATCTGAAGCACCAAACCACCATCATAACTGGGATAGGAATAAGTTGATAGTCAACAGGATGGTTCAAAGTTGTAGTCATGGATGCTGGCATTCGGAGAAGCATAATCCTGGGAATTCAGAAACCTTCCTAACACTGGATCTATACAGTGATCCACTGAACTAAAATACAACTATTATCTTCCATTACATAAATTTTCATTGCCAATTAGACTATTTATTATGAAAAAAACAAACAAAATAAGGCTAAAAAATATTTCACAAACTATTGTATTTTATATACCCACTTTTCTTCCACACTGTATATTTTTAGATTGGACTGCATTTGTTGGTTTGATTGCTTTGTTTTTGAGACAGGCTCTCACTAATAGCCCTAGTTGGCTTGGAACTTGCTATTTTAGAGCAGACTGTCCTCAAACTCACAAAGATCTACCTGCCTCTGCTTCCCAAGTGATGGATTGAAGGTGTGAAGTTGTGTGCCACCGTACCTAGCTTCCCCCTGCCCTTTTTCTTTTATATCTCTAACATGGATCTGTATGGCAGTCCATTCATTTTTTCTTATTGTAAAGCTGAAATCAAATTTGAAGTGTTCTAATCCTCGTGACATAAAATTCTAAACAACATGAAATTTGAGAGAGAGAAAAAACGTGTGTGTGTGTGTGTGTGTGTGTGTGTGTGTGTGTAATCACACAGACTAATATCACAATGGGTACATACAGAATAACATCTACCATTTGAATTTGAAATTTCCTTGATAAACTTGTGTATTTGAACACTTGGTCTTCAGAGGGTGGCACTGTTTGGCAAGGCTACAGAAATGATAGGAGGTGAATCATGGCTAACAGAATGGGCCCCTGAGGGTGGACCTTGAGGCTGGTCCCACTTCCTGTTCTCTCTCTGCTTCCTGAGTATAAACGAACATGACAAACAGGCTTACCCCCACCTGTATGCTTTCTTTCCGGGTTCCCATGTCTTCCCTGCCATGGTGGAATGACTCTCTGCAACTGTAAACTGGCATTAAACACTTCCTCCTTTAAATCGCTTTTTGTGAGGTCATAATAATATGAAAAGTAACTAAAATATGTTCTTTAAAACAAAAATGAATCTTTAGAGGATTTATCCTTACAGCCTCTGTAGTCATATCCTCTTCCTTGGAGGAAAATGAGGCTCCGGAGAGCAGCAAGCTATACTGTTTTCCCCACCCAAAGTAGATGGAACTCCTTACCTTGGAAACTCTGAAGGTTTAGACATCATCACCTTCCTGCACTTGGATTGAGGAAAGCGGTGGAATATACCAAGCATGAATTAGCTAGATCAGTATCAACACAAAGGAAAAATAACAATACAGGTATTTTAAAATGTCTTCAGACCTAAATGTTTAACTGTAAGCATTGAGGAATCAGAGGGCTTTCACTCTGTAATTGGAGAAAAGGGATCCTTTGTCCTAAAGCAATAGAAGATGTGTTCTATGCTGTGTTCTCTGCCAAGCCGTGTTGGCAGAGAGGTGAAAGCATTCAAATCTCAAATAATTAAGATTTTTAAAAGTGTTCACTTAAAGCTGCTGAGAAGTCAGTTTTGAGCTGGAGTAAAACTAGGGCAGATATTTAGACTTCTTGTAACCCAATTAATGAACTTTTGTATATAAGCTTGATAGGAAGTCAACCTCTAGGGTGTGAGGCACAATTCCAGGGGATTATTGTTGAGGAGGTATGACCAGTCAGCAGAGGGTACAGTGCGGACATTAAAGGAAACTGGAGTCTTGGATATGTGAGGCTCTCCAAGGCTCTGAAGAGTCAGCTAGAGATTATTTCTTGGCTTTTATTGGAAGTATTAACCTCTTGGAGTCAAGTACCACTGAGATGAAATTCCCACAATGGAAGCTGAGCTCTCACGCCAAACATAGAAAAAGCAGTTCCAACCAATGCAGGTGCTAAAATAGAACTAATAATCCCAAGCTTTAATATTCCAGGGGCTGAAGACATGGCCTGGCTTTAAGAGCACTGGCTTTTCTCACAGAGAACAGAATTTGCAAGCATCCATGTTAAGATGCTTACAACTACCTGTGACTCCAGCTCCATGGGATATGCTCCTTCATGCATGTGGCCATATACACACATACACACACACACGAATAAAAATAAAATTATAAAGACTTAACATCCTAGTTCTGTTAATCATGACTGTTAATGTTGGCTACATTTCTCATTCAAGAATTTTTATGTTTATGAAAAGTATTTTGATGTCACAACTCTTTGTAGTTAGGAGAAGTCAGGTTGATTTTTTTTACTTATTATATAACCATCATGTTTGAAAATGACAATCATTTTGCCCATTCAGGACATACATGTATTGTTCCCATATTCTCAAGCCCAGTTTGGTTCATGCACCTGGCACACCAGCCCAGATTGATGAATGCTGTAGATCCTAGCCCAGCCAGGTTCTCCTTACACTCCTAGACCTAACTTGAGTTGTATATCTTGAGTATTAGCCCAGCCAGACTCAGCTGGAAATCTCATTTTCATGCTCTGTTGGCTACAACTGAATTGCATTCACTCCATCCCACCTTTCCATCAAAAATTAACACCAAGTATCTGAAGAACTCACCTACTTACTTTTAATACCAGATCTGAAGTCAACCAAGCTTGGGCAACAGCAAAAGCAGAACTAAACTTCCACTCAATAACAAAATGAAGAAAACAGCTGAGTTTTCTTTAGAGATTGATCTTGTGTTTCAGCTGGAATCTTGTTAACAAAATTTTATATGTTGCAGGGGACTTTTTGTTTGTTTTTAAGAAGATGGCGTTGATAATTGAGAATATTTACTGAATTTAAAGTTTATTCTGGACAACTGCCCAGTATGGTGGTGTATGTTTGTGATTCCAGCACTCAGGAGATGGAGGCAGAATGATGATGTGCTGAAGGACCTCCTGGGCTAAGTAAATGACATACTGTCCCTAAATAAATAGATTAATTAAGAAACAAAAATAAAAAAATGAGCTGATGACTTTCAAAATCTTGTTATAGGACATTTTAGAAATTACATAAACTGATCTAGAATGCCAAAGCATAGTACTTGACTTTAGAGACTTAGCTAAGAAAGTAACTTACAAACATGAAGTCATGAGTAGTATGTGATCTTGATACAAACACCTTAAATCTCTCTTGTTTTCACGTTCATCTTTAGAGAAATGTATCAAACTTGCTTACCTCTATAACTTGGAAGAGAAGGATTTCCCAGCAATAAGGAGAGACTAATTATATGGAAGATTATTCATATGCTGATCTGCTTTAAAGAACTGGACAGATGGATGTGAGCTTGCAGACAAAGAATCAGGCTGTGACACCTCTGCGGGGAACAGCCAAGCATAGCTCTCCAACTTATTTTTGTGACCTGTTGAATTTACTTGCTGCTTCATAATTTCTCCAATGTAGGGAGGTCAGTGCCTTTCCCTTGTCTGCAGACTGAGTTCATCATTCACACAAAGCTTACTACGCATGTATGTACATGGATTCCGCTTCAGCACCTCAAGGACTGAGGCAGGTTCCCTCTTTACTTTCAGCACCTACTCCACTATTGTGGTTTGGATATAAAGTATGTCCCAAGAAGGCTAATTGTTTGAAGGCCTGGTCCTGCAACAGTGCTATTAGATTATTAGATCAGGAGGGCTCCATCTTTGGACTAGTGAGAGGTGGGGCTCAGTTGAAGGCCTTGCCAAGGGCACATACCTTGGAAGGGAATGTTTTGTCCCCACCCCTCTCTGCTTTGAAGCTGTTTCATCTGCAGTGTGTTCTAGCAACCATGATGCTCTACCTTGCCTCAGTCCCACATCAGTGGAGCCAACAGACCTTGAATTGAAATCTCTGAAACTGTGGCCCCAAATCTTCTCTCTCTTAAATTTCTTTTCTCAATTATCTTGTCACAGTGACAAAAAAACCCTCACCACAAACTTTATTCTTCACCTACCCTTTTCAATGCAATCTTCTCTTTTTCTGCCCCTACCCCTGCCTCATACTCTCCTTTCTGTTTGTTGCATCTATAAAACAATTTATACTTCTAGGAACTTGACTTTTTTTTTGGAGGACTTTGTGGTTTGAGTTATAAGCTACATTTTGGGTGATCATTCATGTTCAGTAGATAATTTTTTTTTAAATCTCTTCTCCACACTTTTTCACCCAAAGCCAAATAGAAAGAATTGTCTGCTATTACCTTTAGTGTACAGCAGAATGTTGAGAGGGTAAACTTGTTATTATTTCTACCATTTCTTGTTGGTGGTATCCACTGTACATTGAGTACAGCAATTCTTCATTGTGCATGACTGTGCATTTCAGGTAGGCTCTCGTTGTATAAACTCAAAACGCTTCCTCATTTCCCATCTCTTCACAGGCAATCATGTTATCTGCCTTCTCTGATAGTCGTTGACATCCATGACTTACTCTTATTCTTGGTAGAAGGACTAGTTAGCTGGGGGCTTATTAGAAACTTGCTGTACTCTGACCATGAGTTTCTAGAAGGCTATGATGAAGACCCAAACAGGCAGGACTTACCCATGCTTTCCTTCCTCTTCAACTGTTACAGTGGTTAAGGAGAAAACTCTCCAGGAACTAGAAATATTAGGTAGGGTCAAGTTCAGGCAAATGGCTAGGAAGCTCATGTGTCTGCATTCATGCAGATCCTCTTGCTGGATTTATAGAGCACGTGGGCGGTCTCCATTCCATATTCTACTGAATCAGAACCTACTTCCTGGAGCAATAGGACATTGACTTCCCATTATTAATGGGATGGGTACTTGGAACCACATTTAGCAGTTGGCACATGTTCTCCCTTGGTTAGGTCCAAGTAGATTAGAGGAAGTTTGAGTTATCTGGATCTCTATAAAACTTAAAAGCTTCTTAAGCACTTATGTAGATCCTTATCTAAGGCTGTTGTAAATTTCTTGTGGGCTAAGATTGTATATTACTCTCTTTATCCCCTAAAACTTTTGAGGCCTTATTCATTAGAGATTCTTGATTTGTTGAACCGAGTAATAGGGCTTTAAACTTCTTAAGTACTTACATGTGCCTGGCAATGTTGTAAAGACTCCATGTGGAATAAATCATGTAATTCATGTGATAATCCCATAAGGTAGTTACTACAGTTATTACATCACTTCAGAAACCAGGCCATGGGATCAGAGAGGTGACGTAGCTTTCTCAAAGTCACCCTCTTAGCAAGTGTCACAGTAGAGCTTAGAAATCAGGTAGCCTGGTTTCAGCATGTAGACCATGAGGGTATTATCTCCAGAAAAGTCACAATGAAATTACTGATAGCAAAATGATACTTGAAAAGCAATCTTCATTCAGTCTTTGTTGTAATTCTTTTTCTGTTTGCTTGAGTTTGCCTTGATTATTGCTCCAGTAGCACAATGGGAAACAAAATAAAACAGCAAGTGTCTGTCTGGAAGAGGCTTTGAGAAACCAATTAGTAGTGTTATTTTAAAAATATGTATAGTGGATAGTCTCACCTTCTCAGGGTTCAGAGTGCGTGCATGTGTAGGGAAGCAATTGTGAGCCCTAGAAGGAGAATGTGATGCTTCAAGGATTGTCCTCATTTTGCATCGTTCTTCACACTAACCTCGTGTGTAACATTGAAGAAAAGGCTCGAATGCTTAGAGGATCATTCAAAGCCTAGGCAGAACACCATGCAAAGTGCCAAGAGTAACTGAAATTTCAATAGCTTTCAGACTTCTTGAGGTGGATGATTTAGTCCTTCACCACTTGAAGTGAACCGTAGAGCTAACAGTGCAATCTTACTGCTTTAGCATCTAAGTAAAAATAAATTAAAATAAAGACGGGTATTTTTTAAAGAGCTTCATAAACAATCCACACAATTGTCAACAGCTCAGAAATTACAATCCAAGGTGCAAAATGTATTTTCAAATGAAGGCAGTTAAAGTGCCAGGTGTTAGCAAGGAAGGTGTGTTTTGTGGTGTCTACAAATCACACTTCTGCTTTATCTCCTGCACCTGAAATGCTCAGGCTATAAAATCAGGATATGTCCTTGCAACTTCCTCCAGCTTCTATAGATCAAGACTCATATTCACATATTTTCTTTGCACCCATGACCACCTCAAGGTTCTTCTTCCTTGCTGTACTTTGTACATATTATATAACACTCTGTTTCTGTAATGTAGTGGAGAGTAATGTGGGGATAATGACCAACTCTCTAGATAGTGGATTCATAGGTCCATAACCTATAAAAGTTGTCAAAACTTCGAGGACAAATGAATAGTTGCTTAGATACCTCTAGAGACACATAAGACAAAGTGGTAACATTTAATAGTTAGACCGATTAAGTTTTAGAATGGAAAAGATTTCAGAGTGGTGTTTTTTTTTGTGTGTGTGTGTGTGCTATCACAACAAAACAAGAAAGACTTAAAGACCAGAGAATAAATATATTTAAAGATTAGAATTAAGTTGAATATTTGTAATGCCTAAAACATATATACTTTTTCAGCAATAACTGAGCCAAATAGTTCTGGCATGTTTGGTTAATTTATATTAGTGAAAAACTATTACAAAATAAATTTGGCATGTCCAATGTCCTTTAATTTCCAGTAGATCTATTTGTGATTGAGACAAGAAGTTGAGTATATTACTGCCTATACCTTGGCTTAGAGATTCACCAAGTCAATTAATTAGTCAGAATTATTTTTGGAAGAATGAATTCCAAGAGATACTTGAAGAAGTATATTTCTTACCTTCATACACCAGTTGTTCAATAATTTTATTGCTGTTTAATATGTGACACACACATACATATGTTTATAGGGAATTATAATAAACAAGGTATTTATTGCTTTAGGCCATAGGGACAATATACTTTTTCAATTCTTGGTGTTGGTTGCTAAATAAACAAACAATAAAAGTGGAAAGAACAAAAGAATAATTATAAACAGAATTTTTAAATGCTCTGTCATTTTGGTTGAGGCAAAATGTAAATAAATAGCATTGGCTAAAATGTTTCTTTATAAAATAAGTCATTTTAAAAGTCTTTGTCTCTTATACAAGACCATCACTCTACATTTTACCTTTAAGACATTGTATATATTTCCTGGAAATTGAATTCTGCTAGTTTCAAATTAGCCATCATTAAGTAATGATTGATAATTGAGCAAAAAAGGTCATCCCCATTTCCACCTTTCTTTGTGGTGTGATAATTTCCCAGCCATCTGTTCTTTGGAATATTTATGTGGCGGTAATGAAGAACTCTTAAGTTTTCTAGCAGAAAACTCAGAGCTCAGCCGAAGTTCCTGAAAGCACATCAAACAGACATCAGACTCCTATGGACAAGGACAGGGGACAGATGGTCAAGAGGGAAGCCCTCCATTGTTTAGTTAGGTACCTAGCTCCTGAATCATTGGCTCTGTTCCTAAGTGTCAAAGCCTATACTTTCTTTGTCTACAGGTAACTCTTAAACATCATAAATTAACTGGCAGAACCACATTGTTAGTGATAATATAACTAGAATTTGCATCCTAAGTTAAAACCAAGCCACCATACATAATATTACAAACTTTTGAAATGTTGAAGCATAATGAATAAATTAAAGATTGGGAGGGGGAGAAGACCCTGACTTTCCCACAAGCTCCCCCCCCAAAAAAAGATAAAAGGAAAAAAAAAAGAAAAGAAAACCAAGAAGAAGAAAATCTAGAAAAGACAAGTTCAGACAACTGGAGCTAATTTTTATTCATTATCTCATGTTTTATGGTCAGCACTTCAGACTGGAGGTTGACAAACACCACTTACCCTAAACCACTTGGCTGTGTCAGACGAAGAAGTTGCTGGAGAGATTTCTGGTCTGTTATGCTTTGAATCAACATTTGGCCAACGTTGAAATGCCAAGGGGGAGTGCATCTGCGAGCAGGACCAGACTCACCAGTGCATCCGGCAGACTCGCAAGCTGTGTGATTATAACAGTGCCTGGCTTTAATTTTCTTAGTTTGACAAAATCTGACTGTCTCTGGCAGAGCAATCTGTCCATTTGACATATTTTGGCCTCAGCAGTATCTGAAGAACAATAATGCGGCAAGGGAATTGACAGGTTGAGCATGGTTCAGTATGAGGAGATTGTACATGTACCTGTGCAGCATTCTAGGGGAAAGGATTGAATTTTTATTCCCTATCAGAGAACTTGGTGTTCAGGTTGAATTATCAGCTCCCTGTTGGCTTCATGTGTTTGAGGAAAAGAAACTTCTTGGAAGAGTAGGGGGAAAAAGAATCTGGATTCTTCACAAACATGATCAAGCATACAGAACATCTCTATTAATTCCCATTATTACTTCCCTCTGCAAATCTGATATGTGCATTGCTGTTCTTTGAAGGGATCATTGCCAACAGACTCACTTTATGAAGTGCTTTAACAAAAAGCACACAGATGTATAAAATATAATGTGGGTTTTTAAGTGTGAAGATAAATTGGAGGGTTGATCATTTCTGTTTGTTCCAGTTTGTTTTCTCCAAGTGTCTAGACTCTAGGATTATGGTATGAAATTTGTTTGAAATTTCAGTATGACGAGAACTTGAACTTCAAGTGAGGAAGACCATAGATGTTGACATCTCCAAGCCAGCATAGTGGAAGTAAAAGTATACTCACTAGCTACTGCCATAATAACATTTCTAGTTATTTTGTGTTCCCCGTTCCACATGGTAATACTGTTTTGACCCTTTCAAAATTCCACATTTCACAGGTGACTTCACCTTTCTGAAAGCTATAAGATGACATAATAAAAAGAGCCTACTGATAAAATTGAAGAAGGCTCAAAAGTTCAGAGCATTTACAGTTATTTTCAATTGAGTTGTTGGTCAAATTGGTCCCAGGGGAACCCCCAAGCAACCCCTACTGTTGTCAAGACTAGAGGTTGCTCTCCACAAACTGATGGCAAAGCCCCATTGTGGAAGACAGCACCTATACAACTCACTGAGCATGGAGAAGCCAAGCTGGTGTCTACCTAGAGCCTTCGCCCATACTGGCTAGTGATTCTGCTAATTTTAACTCCCGTTTCCACATTTTTCCCTATACCACCACATATAACCCCAAACCCTTTTTGCTTCCTCTCTTTGTTTCTGCCTTCACTCTAGCTTCAGCACACTTCAGAGGACACTCAGTTTTCTTTCCTCTGGATTCTTGTTATGCACAAACCTGGCGTTTCTTACCCATAACCTTTCAAATTTGGGCTCATTTAGAGAGATTTGTTTTAGGTTCCCTTCACTTCCGAAAGCTTCTGCTCATTGTCTTCCTCACAGTAAAGGTTTCCAAAATACCTAGTGTTTCTTCTAATAGGCTCTCCCTGTTTGGGAGAATTATCATAGAAAGCGATATTTTCATTTTTTCCTAGTTAAAATTATTTATAAGCATGTATGCATTAGGTATAGATTAGACTATAACTCATTGCAATTTTATATCCTTTTAATCATTTGCCTATTAATTCAACAAAATTATGATGTACTAACTCTTTGCCAACCATTATTCTAGGTAAAGCTTATACAATGGTGAGCAAATAACAAGCCTGCCAATGTCAGAGGAAGATCTAAACATTCTGTGAACATCTATTTATTTTCTATTATTTATTGCATTAGTTGTTTGACCATATTCATTGAGCACTTTACATATGCAAATCACCACAGGAAAACAAAATGAGCAAAGGGATTTAAGGTGTATTATGTCTTTCATGGGGAATAGTTATCACTGTGTAAGAACCATCTACTTGTAGTAACTCCAGCAGATAGGGCTACCACTGACAGGAAAACAAGACACAGTCTTCTTCCTTTCACCGTGGAGAAGGTAGGTGGTCATGAAATAGAATGTATGATAAGGTGCTACCAGATTGTGTAAAGGAGATACCAGAATGTGTAATAGTAAGACCTGACATGCTCTTCGACATTTTGGGAAGCTTTTATAGAAGGTGTAACATCTGAACCAGTTAAATATAAAGAGTTAACTGGGAAAGAATTCAGAGAAAGAATTCCACTTCCAGAGGAATCAATATTATCATCAAGTTTATAAAGAACAAACTCCATCAAATAGCGAGATCTCTCTCTCTCTCTCTCTCTCTCTCTCTCTCTCTCTCTCTCTCTGCATATGTGTGGGTGTGTATGTGTGTTTATCTTTTTTTTCTCTCTCTGTACTATAAAAGACAACAGGGGAGTATAAATGATACGTAATAATTTTTCAAAAGACAGAGAAAATATCAGATTAAAGACAATGATGTATTTCATAAAGAAGTTTCTGTCCATGAGACTCCTTAAATAGGGATTGAATTTCAGCCAGCAGAGTGGGCGTAGAGGGATTCTGTCACTCAGAAGGTAAGATAACATAGTCATGTTTGTGGAAAAGTTTGACATACTACGTAGTTGATCAAACTCATGCATAAAAAGAAAGAATTCATTATATACTAAGTGTAGCCTGACTTGGGGGAGAAATAGGTGTGGTTTGTATAATAACTAAGGGCAACTCAATAGTCAATGTGGGGTTCAAAACAGTACCTTGTATTTTTCCTGACTTCTCAAATAGCTTCAAATAAGACACTAAATGGGAAAATAAAACCCCATATTATGTTTGATAAACAACTTTCAGAATTTGAAAGAGATTCCCATTAAGTACAAAGCCAATGGAACAGATTCTTTCCTGAAAACAAGAGGTTCTGATCTGGGCTGAGTACACATGATAACAAACTCTTCATGTAGAAGATACTTTGGCAGGGGTGGGGGAGGATGGGGGGTCGAGGGGGGAGCCAGAAAATGGCCTTCTGCCTTCTGCCTTTAGACACGTATACATGGTCTCAGAAAACTGCTAGGGAAAATAGAGGAACTTTGGAGTTGGCATGATCTCAGTACATGCAGAGTTGTTTGCCTTTCTGTCTGAGGTGCTGTAGAGTGATTTACAGGCTAAGTAGATTAACAGTTGGGATTTTATGATCTAGACATAAATGGGCAGCAGACAAAAACATTCAAAATCTCTTACTGGGAGATTCATGTTGAAGGGACAATGGTAGAGTTTGTTGAAAGGATGAACACAATCTAAAATGAGCACGCAGGGGAAGAACTGAGGGATTTAAAGTCTCTGTTTTATTCTTTGTCTTCTATTTGCATTTCTGTTCTTTTTGAATCCAAACAAAAGCCAGAAACGAAGGAAGAATTTTAATTTATTTTTTATCGATCAGTTTCCCAGGGCAGAGAGGAGAAAAGACAAGGTTGGGGAATAGATCTGAAACTGCAACATGGGGAAATACATTTGTATAATATATATAACACATATTCATCCAACACATACATAGTATACATGATATCTATGCTGTCACACTTCTTAAAATTTATGTTTTATAATGTGCAGTAAAACTCAGTTTAAAATGTAGTATGTCAGTAGCCTAGACATCTACTAGTCGCTGTTACTAATAGCTGGAGTTGCTTATTAAGACTGATTAATTGTCTAATTCCCTTTAGATTTAAGAGAATGGTTAAATATCTTGCCTTAATAATTTAAGACTAGGGATGCCTGAAGGTAAAATGCTTGGTTCTTTGGATATATTACTAACTCTGTATGCTTTGGGCCCTGAAAAAAGAGAAATGTACATTCCAGGAACTGTCTAGAATGAGAAAATGCCCAAATAAAAGTGCTCTATGTTAAATTCCTTTTACAATCTCTTTCTGCTACAAGAGCTAGAAAGTCATTGCATTATACAATCAGAAAAAAGAACAGTTTTGAAAAACAAAAATAAATTATTTTTCTTAAACTCATTATGTAATTGAGATCATAGGGAAAATATTATGCTGAGATCTGGAGATACAAGTGAATCCAAAGAGTCCAAGCGAGTTCTAGGCCTGAAGAAGCTGGCTTACCAGACTGTTGGATGGCTCCATGAGATTTAGATACAGAATGTGGGCTAATTTCAGAGTGATAACTGCTCAGGTACTGATGTAGGGTTCTTCTCTCCTAGCAGGCAACATGCAGGTATCTCCAGAGATGTGGCCTTCGTATGCCATCACCCATGCTGGGGTAGGCTGGGATGCCACCAGGATTCATTGGGTAGAGCCAAGAATGGTGCTGCATGACTACAAAAATGGGAGTCACCCTTATAAAGTATCCCAGAGTCTCCTTTATAGCTAAACACACTATAGAGGGGCAAAGACTGCAGCGGACAATGAAATTCATGACTCTACCTTCCCCACTAGCCTTCTAAGGGAGAGAAAGAAAGATGTGGAATACTCAATGACATCACAGTCTAGGGACACAGGGCCACTGAGATGGTGAAGCTCACTTAATATTGAGACCACTGAAAGCATTGCCCTTCCCACATTTTGCTACCATGCCACAAGGTTGCCATGTAGTAGCCACAGATAACAACAGAAAGAGCTAGACACATACTCTATCTGAAAGATTGCTAGAAGACCACAAAGAAAATAAGAACCATGAAGCTCTTATTGTCACCCCTGCCTCTGTAGCTACAGTTGCCATGAAACGAAGCTATTGCCTTAGCTTATCTTTAGGAGATATGAACTCTTTGGATAGGGCAATGCCAACATATCAACAATAATCTAGCTACATCTGTTTGGTGAACCAATATGTTGATTGTGGTTGCTGCAGAGGCATGCATGACTCAAAGGCAGCTGCATTGTGGATAAGCCTACCCCAGCATGCATGGGTGATGGCATACAAAGGACACTTTTTGGAGATGCTTGCGTGTTGCTTGCATGGACCAAAATGTAGGTCATTCCATTCAAGAATCTTCCACCCATTTGTTTGCTTCTTGTTTTCCTCAGGGAGGTACCTGTGAGTCTTACAATATTTTGTGAGCTCTTGTAATGTTTTTGTAATTTTTCATGAGCCATTTGTCTTTTGTTTATGAGAGAATGTTTTAGTACAGAGGACATGGTCACACATCAAAAGCCATATCCAACTAAATTAATATAAACCCTCATACTAATGGCTAATTTTCCTCAGTTCACATTTGTACATGTGTTAGATTAACATCAGAATGACAGATTTATGTTTAAAAGATGAGGAATATAAATCATATTAATATCAATAACTCAAACATCCAACAAAAATGGAAAACATGTAAAAAAAGCAAAGTAATGGTAGCTGAAAGATGGAAATTCTAAGAAAGTAATCCAAAGGAAACTCTAAAAATAAAAAAGACAGTAACATAAATGACAAATGCCTTGGATATCTTCATTGACTGATTGGATGTAATTTGTGAGCTTGAGTACATGTGAATAGAAATATTCCTGACTGAAATAGACATAAAACAAGAGAAGAAAAATATCAGAATATTAACAACTATGAAACAACTGCTTAAAATATACATCTAGTTCCATTAGTAAAAGGAAAACATGAGAGAATATGTCAGACTGAATATTTGAAATGATGGTGGCCAAGAACTTTCCAAAGTTACTTCCAATTAGTTCTAAGAACCTGAAGAAAAGCAATGAAGAAAAAAAAAAGCTTGGTTTAGCCTTTTTACACTGCAAAATTTGAAAGAGAAATCCAGGAAGATCCAGGGACAAAGGTGATTTTTATCTTTGTAGGAGCAAGGGTAAGACTCACCAGAAAACATGGGGCAAGGAGAGGGTTCCGTGGAGACAGCCATGAAAGGGCAGGAGCACTAACTCCAAATTCTATTTCAGGAACAAATATCTTTCAGACATGAAGGAGAAATCAAGACATTCTCAGACAGACAAAACTAGAAGACACACTCTGAAATGAAAAGGCATTCATCAGAAGGAAGGAAAATCATAAATCTGCATTTAAAAAAGTGGACATAAGGAGAAAGTAAATGAAGGTAAAACTTTTAAAAAAGCTATTTTTTTGTAATTTAAAACTTTCCTTATTTTTAAGTCATTTAAAGATGCATGTACCTAAGTAACACTGGCTGGAGTGACTACAGCAAATAGGCAGTGAGAACATTGTCGTGTCCTATGGGTTTGAACAGGTATCTGGAAACGCTCTGCTACACGCATAGGAGAGTTCTCCAGGGAACCTTGAACTAGACCATTTCTGCCAAACTTCTTGCATGGAGCTTTCAAGAACAGTTGGAGAACTTTCTGGAATGTAACATTCAGATAGAACAAAAGGACATGACCGACTCTGTTCAACTGTCCCTTGTCCCCTCCTTCCACCCCAGAAAGATCCTTCAGTGCTTAAGTCCAAGGTGTCTTGTGACCCCTGGGATATAAAACCTGGGGTGGATTGACTGGCCTCAAGGTCCTTATCTAGAGTGAAGTAGGAGACTGAACAAACATGGCTCAGCTACCTGAGCAGCCATCACCATCAGCGATAGCTTATATTGCAACTGCTTAAAACAGGGAGAGTAAAAGATGAATGTAACAAGCAGAGAGAAAAGGTCTAAGTAAGTTGGCTGCTCACTCTTCTCCTTCCCCTATTCTTGAAAAAGGCAACTTCAGTATTTGTGAGATGTACCCTTTGGAATTAATGACTTCATTTGGATTTCAAAAGTCAAACCACTGTGTATCATAAGTAATCATGCTAGCATTCATCCTGATTCAGGGAGTTAGAGTCAGCGAGCATTCCAGCGGCTGACATGTTCTTTCTTATGACACTCCCCTGGTTATTATTTCAGTGTGCCACCCACAGATTACCTCTTCTCTTTGTCTTGTCAAAAAGTGATGTTGAAAATATGAAAGGTTGCTAAGTGCCTTTGTGGAAATAACAAGATAAAATACAGTGTTTTTATAGTCTCCCACATCAAAAACCAAAGGAGTGCATCCTGTCATATCTCTTAATTTATATATTCATAATGCATAGCCTGCTAAACTATGTTTTATGGAAATGACTCTTATTTCAGAGGAAGTAATGCACACATTTTCCCACCTTGGCTTTAATATATACCTAATTTTCTTGAAATTACATTTAAAGGATTTAGAATGTTTTTGCCTAAGATTTACTGAACAGCTTAGTCAACCAGGCTGTAAACACATTGGGTCACTTAATGCAGCTAGAGTTTTGAAGCAGGTTGACTGCTCTGTAACTTTTTTTTTTTTGCATTGCCATTGTTAACATCAAAGTTTAGTTTAGATAGACTACATATTTTATGACTTTCTTTGCATTTGTGTTAAGATAAAGAATTCCCATTCTGACCTCTAACCCCAGATGCTCAGGTTCTGGGATTGTAGGTATGTGTCACTCTATTCTGCTTAATTTTTAAAGCATAATGAATGTTAAGTGGTATTCTGACATTCTGATGAAGCTGAGGGCAACTGGATCAGCAAGTTGTCACATCATTCTTTATGCGGTTTTAGATGCTGAAAATATTTATTAAAAAGCAGTCAGAAGTAAAAAAAAAAATCAGGGATGCATTCCTGAATCTCTAAATTCTTATGCTCTTTCTGTAAATAACTGTGATAGCACAAAGAGATTCATCTATTTCTCTCCAGTTTATCTAGAAGAATATTATTTTGTTTCTAAAGATGGGCATAATGTGCTGAGAACACTTCCCTGGCACGATTGATTTTCTCACCTAACTACCTGGGTTTACCTTTTGAAAACCATGATATGTCAAATGTTAGTTGTACCTTTTCACTGGATCATTTTAGTTCAAACCTGGTTTTGTATGATGTTGATAGAGCCTTTAGGCAACTGTAGTCTGCCTCCTAGGAAGCCCAATAATAAGATAAAAATGTCTGTTAACTTCCTTCTTTTAAAGAACATATAAACACAGGCGTATGGTATGTTAGAATCCTCAGTAGTCCTGTTGATTCCAAGGGCAGCTGTGTTTTAGCTCATTCTTTCGGTAAGTGACCTGGATCTACACGGTAGACTTTTCTAGGGTCTCCAGGGCCCAAGTCATTCTATAGAGAGTATGTATTATTCAGTGGGTGATTTCACAAGACAGCACCAACTGTACATTTACAAACCTTGACAAAGGTTAAAAGAAAGTGAGGAGGGTGCTTCTGAGACCAGAGTCAATAGAGCTCTGTACCAACAGGGAGTTCATCATCTCTGCTGGCGTTGTGTTGGAGTGAAAGGTTTTAAAGGCTGTTATTAGAATTCAGTGTTACTGCCGGGTCTCTCCTGCCTGAGGCATGAAAGTTTCAGTTGTGAGAAACCTTCTCACATAACTCTTTAACCTGGCTGTTTGTTTAATCAACACTTCATGAAACGGTCCTGCTGTTCTACTTACAAAGATCACAAAAGTTATTAGGAAGTACTGTTTTTCATTCCAGACAAACAGAACCAGTGTCTTGAGCTTTTAATATTTTATTTGGCTTTAAAAATGAAGTACACATACAAAATAAGGCCAGGGAAGTAGTGGAAAGTAAAAATGTGCTCAGAGCACCCAAAGAATAAAAGCATGCCAAAGGTCTTAAGAGCCTGCCCGGAGGAGCTCAGTGGCCAATGTGGGAGAAATTGAAGCGATAAAACAAAAACAAACAAAGAAACAAAAAACATGGTACATCGTGATAACCCAGAGTACAAGAGACATATAAACAACTTCATGATGATATAAATAAGTACTCAAAATCTAACTAAGTATAAATAAATGTGGGGAAGTGTTTTTTTTTTTTTTTCCCTCACAGATGGATTCCAAGATACATGTTCAGAATTTTTCTCACAAAACATGGCTTTCAACCTTAGTCCTACATCTTAATTTCACATAATGGGGGAATATAGAAGAACTTAAAAAAGTAAGTTAGGGAGAAGAATCTTGACAAAAACTCCCTTCACCGGGTAACAAAAATCACTGTATTTGCTGATGTTCTAAAGTTGAGGTGATCTCTTCTAACAGCCCAGTTTACACTGTAATAGTACAATGGTCATCTACAGTGGTGCATTTCCTATTTTGATAAGTGCGTTTGCTGAGGTCTGTATAGTGTTGATAATAGGAAAAAGTAGGCTAAAAACATGAAAAGATAAATGGAACCATATTACATTTTAAGAGAATGTATTGCAGCAAATAGCAAACCCCCAGATGGTTCAGGGCTCAACCAAAGGGGCAGGAGTGTAAACTTAGTAAGATAAATATAGAAAGACAGAATTGATTTGATTGGTTCAGATTTGAAATTTGCTTTGTTTATGCAGGAACCCATGGCATTAGAGACAGCCTGATCAAATGGCTTCCCCTATAATTGTGTTTACAGGAGTACTGGGATCAGAAATTATGTGGTAATATCTTTGCAGTTTTTCTTCAAATCTAAACTTATTCCAAAATAAGAGGCTTATTGTAGAAACAACTGAAAGGAAAATATAGATTTTACTTCGATGTTAATATGGGTCAGAAAATATTTATTTGGACAATGTGACTAATTTGCCACTCAAATATTTTAAAAATGAGAATGAAGTTTTCTTAGAAAAGACATTTTTCTCAAGGGAACTAGCATGTCAAATACCATGTTTGATACAATAAATTCGTAGGATTGAGTTTCAGAGATTGGGCACATGTCTTTTGGTTTGTGATTAAGATGAATGATCTCATCCAGCATTCCAGTGACACAAAAAGCCTCTCCCTGTCCTGGTCAATGTATGTCACACCATCTTGTTTACATAATTCTAAAATTTAGCCCCATGATGGTCAGGGTTTGACAATGGATACAATCATCTGTTTAATTTTGACTAAAAGTATTTGACTTGAGGTTTACTAGCAAAACAACACACCCCATACAATTTCTCTGTTTTAAAAAATTAATAGAAACAGTTATTTACACTGATCAGCCCGAAGAATAGCACAGGCATTCCAATCAGCCTGAAGGATGTCCTGCGGAAATGAGATTTGTCTTTAAGAATATAAATTTGAGGATCATTGCAGTGTTTACTAAGGAAGTAGTGATGGGTTGGGAGGTGGTGTTAAGTCAGGTATGGGCAGCAGGCAGTGTTGAAACAAAGCCCAACCATTTTTCACTAAAAGTGACTTTTATAGAATTCCAGAACTAATAGAGTCCATTAAACACCTACAAATAGCTACTTATTACTCAGGATAAAAACTGAAATATATTTGACAACATATTTGTAGTTATAAAGCACCACAGCCTGCCTTGCAGGAGCCTCTGAGATACCAGTGGTACCTGATGGATGATCACTTACCAGGTGAAACCTTAGCAGCCTCCCTCCCTCCCTCCCTTCTATTCTGTTCTTTGCTTTGGTTAGGATGAGCCATGACTTGCTGCATAGAGAAGATTATATATATATATATATACACTCATAAAATCAATTTGTGGCTATGACAGGTGGCCAGAAAGAACTTACAATATTTATAGAAACAATTAAAAATTCAGGACTATAAAATTTCAGAATAATTAATTGATGTATTTTCGATAGAAGCAAGTGTACAGCAATATATTTGGGCGTAAAATAGGTAACACTAAAAGGTAAGCTTACGCCAGTTTTTTTAAGAGTAGGTTTTAGTTTAAAAACATAAAATCAAACGTTTTTGTTGGTTTGTTTTTTGGATGGGTCTTCTTGAGTGGCTGTATGGCAGAAGTCAGGACAAAGTATTCTTATTTCCAAATACACAAACAAAATTTGATTTTAAGGCAACAAACCATTAACTCTCAGAGATCAACACCATCAAAAAAGTCAATAATAAAGTCACTAACATTGGTAATGGAAAATAAGCAAGTTATGTGTCTTAATGGCCGGTATTTTAGATCATAATGTTAATAGGTAATTTCAACACTATTGGTCAAATACATACCTTTGCAAGGTCCTGGAAGTCATAGAATATTATTAAAAATGAGGTTAATAATTATATTGGCTTTGAGAAACACAGTGGTCCTCAATTACATGGGTGGACATCATCTAATTAGTTCAAATCTCCTATCAAGGAACTCTTCAAGAAGACAGTATTTAGATTTGAACTAGAACACTTCCTTGAGTTTTCCCCTCTTCTCACCTAACTGACCAGATTTTGAACTTGCCAGCCTCAATAATTACATGAGCCAGTACCTTAAAACAAATTTCTCCTCTGTGGTCTTATTCTGTTGGTTCCCTTTCTTTAGAAAACTCTAGAGCAGTGGTTCTCAACCTGTGGGTCATGGCCTCATGGGGGCGATTCAAAAGATCTCCTCCCTCCAGGGTATCTTTTTCTGTTTATATAATCTTGGGGGCATGCCTTGTTAATCCAGTAACTTCTGAGCTTCCTGAGCTGTGTAAGTTGCATGACTTTTCTGAGTCTCTCACGTCATAAGCTTCTTCAACATTGTAAGTGACACGAACACCTGTTCTCTCTCAAACACGGAATGCTTCAGTTTGGAGGAAATGACTACACAGTGGGAACATAGGCTTGATGCTATAAATGGACTAAGGCTTTTAGGCTATTGGGATGGTAATGGATATATTTTGCTGGTGAGATGGACATTGATGGGTTTGGGAGGTCTAGAGGGTATAATGTTAAGGACTGAATTGGTTCACTCCCAATTCATATGTTAAAGCACTCTCGCACTCCAGTACTTTATATAGAACTGTGAGAAATAGTCTTTCAAGGCTGTGTTTCTAAAGGTTCTATATAAAGTACTGGAGACATTAAAGTGGACCCTAGTATGATCTGACTAATGCTCATATAAAATGAGAACAGAACACATAGCAACACTAGGGTGCATGTGTACAAAGAAAAAGCCATGGAAGATAGACATAAAAAGTGTTGTCTTAGTTACTTTCTGTTGCTTGGAAGAGACACCATGACCAAAGCAATTCTTTAAAAAGAATGCATTTAATTAGGTGCTTGCTTCTGGTTGGAGGGTTAGTCCATGATCATCATGGCAGGAAGCAGACAGGCATGGCATTGGAGCAGAAGCTGAGAACTTTACATCCTGATCGACAGACAGGCAGCAGGCAGAGAGATGAGAGAGAGAGAGAGAGAGACAGAGAGAGAGAGGGAGCAGTGAGAGAGGGAGCAGTGAGAGAGGGGGAGAGGAAAAGCGAGACAGACACAGAGGAGGAGAAAGAGGGAGAGAGAGAGAGGAGAGACAGAGAGACAGAGAGAGAGAGACAGAGAGAGAGAGACAGAGAGAGAGAGACAGAGAGAGATTGGGCCTGACAAGGACTTTTGAAACCTCAAAGCCCAAAGCCCACCCCCAGTGGCATACCTTCTCCAACAATGCTACACCTCCTAATCCCTTCTAATCTCTCTTAAACAGTGCTACTCCCTCGGTCTAAGCATTCAAATGAGGCCAGGAGGACCATTTTTATTCAGACCACCACAGGTGCTATCTGTAAAATGGGGAAAGACCTCCTAAGAAATCAAATTATTTTGTTATTTTCTTAGGCTTCAATCTGTAGAAATTGTATGGGAACATGCCCTTCTTTTAGCCCATCAATCTGTGGAATTTTGTTGTGTATCTTTAAAATCAATACAGGCAGCAACCTCAGAAACACTAGACCCCTGCAGCATCCCCTCTTCATCCTGAAGTCCTCAATCATGACAGAGATGCCTCCAGACAGTGTCGAATGTTGTTTTTTTGGCTATCAGTTGCCCCAGCTTGAGAATCACTGCTCTAAATACTCAAAACCTGTTGCTCTCATCACAACAAGGTAGAGTGGATTACTCTGAGTTGAGATTCAGATTTGGTGTTACAGTTCTGCTTAAATGTAAGAATTTGCGTGGTCTCTTTCTTTTGTTCCTTTTTCCATGTTTTCTTTTTATGTACTCCTTCGTATTTTAAAGTGTCACCCCCCAAATAAACAGTTGAAATTGACATACAATCTCTCATTTCCTGACTTTCCTCCTGCTCTTGAAGTGTGAATTCCCATGTGTCAATTTTCTAAATAGTTTTCCAGAAACTTCTATTCCATTATTCCTACAAACTCACTACATTCAAAACCAAATATATGGCTTCCTCTAAATTGATCTTCCTATATTTCCTGTCAGTTAAGCAGTTCTTTTCAGGTTCATTCAAAATGCATTTTTGAATGCCTTATGATTTTGTGGTTTGGTATAAGAGAAAATCATTCAAACAGATTTAATATGATGTAGTAAGTACAATGATAAAAATATGTAGAGATGTCTATATTCACATGTGGAACATTTTATCTAGGTGAGGATAGTTGAAACCACTTCCTGTAGGAGTCATGAACTAATCATGGGGAAAGAAACCCAAGGAAGATATTGAAGAGAATATAGAAAGAGATTTCAGGAGCATTAATCAGTACATATAGTAGGAAAAAAAGAAGAAAATATACTCAACTATTATTTTCCCAATATAAACCAGAATAAGGTAAACACATGATATATGCCCAATATTTATGTGCATTTATGTACGTCTCTTTTGAAAATGTTCTTTGTATACGCATGTGTGTAAGAGAGCATTGTATGTGTATGAATCTGTGTATGTTGTATGTGTATGTGTTGTCTTCGCAAGTGTGTGTTTAGTCACAACTGTGCACACATGTTGAGGTCACAGATGAGTTTCATGTGCCCTGCTTTATCACTCTCTGACTTATCTACTTAAGACAGTATCTTTTGCTGAAACTGGAGCTAGCCTGGTATCCTCAAGACCAGTGAACCCCTGTCTCTGATCCCACAGTTTAAGGTTATGGGCAAGCATGTGGTCATATCCAGCTTCTTAAGTAGGTTCTGGGGATTGAACTCCAGTCCTTATGCTGGCATTACAAGCACTCTTATCCACTAAGCCATAATTTGAAAAATTTCCAAATTTCAAGTTATTTATTTAAAAACAATGGACTTTAGGTTTTACAAAGCAGAAATGCCATTTTTTTTTGTTTGAGTTTACAGATTCTTCTAGGTGCTCTCAAAATTATTTGGCTAATCATTAAAAGATCATTTTTGTTATTTTAAATGGAATTGTCCTTATAAAAATTCTCCAAAAGCATCAAAGTCCAAAGATCAGATACCTAAACTGGGAACAAGCTTTGGCTGGGGGCAGTTGCTTGTCGCCTAGGGTAGGAGAGATTCTGAAGGTCACTGAAGTTCCTGCTGATGGTAATGCTGTGAGGAGACCCCACCAAACTCTGCACTGTCTTCAGAATGGCTAAGGATGTTGGCCAGACCAGCATGCTGCCTGTCTGTTCCAGGGCAAAAGTCTCTCAACTCTCTTAACTTGGGAGTGCTTATGGGTTTTCTATAGGTACCTCATGCCCTTCTGAGACAGCAGGCATGTTCATGAGAGCAGAGGGAAGGCCATCACACCAGTTTTGTTTCTCATGTTTGTATAACATCCAGCAGATTAAAAAAAAATGTCGTACAGGCTTCACATTTTTGTTGTTTAAATTCTGATGCTTGTTAGTGTTTAAATACCCAAACCTGCCACTCTGCCTTTAAACTTTTTTTTCTGCTGTTATTTTCTAAGGTTCCAAAAGGATATGATTATTCACTTCCACATTTTCAGTTGAAACCATGGCCTTTCTCTTCTCTCTACATGTTTTGAAATAGGACATGTTTTCATATAACCCCTCAAATGGCCTTAGTTTTAGCTGCCCCTTCCCATATTTCCTCTCTCACCCCTTCTTCCCTCCCCCTCCTCATTTCATTCTCCCATTCCTGTCAGCTCCTACTTCATCCATCCATAACTAACTTTTTTATTTCCCATTCCTTGGGAGATCCAACCCTCCCTCCTAGTCCCTCACTCTGTACTTAAACTAGGCAGTTATATGAACTACAGCTTGCTTATTGAAGACTTAAGAGCTAACATTCACATATAAGAAAATAAATACCATATTTGTCTTTCTAGATCTGGGTTACCTCACTCAGGATAATTTTTCCCTCTATCTTCATCCATTTGCCTGCAAATTTCATGTTTTCATTTTTTAAATGACCGAGTAATATTCCATTGTGTAAATGTACCACATTTTCTTTATCCATTCATCCATTGATGGACATCTGCATTTATAATTCAGAATATATATAAAAATTATTCTGGTGATATTTGTCTATTCTGCCTACTTCCCTTTAGAACAAAGCTGATGTAGTGCAATGGAAGAATCACATGAATAAATATCAAGACACCAAGTGGAAGAGAGTGTACAAAGAAAAAGGGACCCTGTGCCTGTCATTAGTCTCCCACTGGGTTAGCTGAGGAACAGCAGTACAGAAAAACGTTACCCTGTTACCCTCGAGGCCTCAACCCCTCACAAAGAACTACAGGCAACTGAGCAAACTGGGAGAGGTGGTCCTCCTCATGGAAGAGGACACAACTGGTTGTCCAGTGCCGATGGGTCAGCTCTGTACGTACTCTCAGGTCCCAAAGAAACCATACTAAGTCCCACCCACTGACTACCAGGCTCACTCAGTCCCAAGGGCTCCTCTCTGCTCTTCTCACTGCCAGTCCTCCTATTCTAAACCTCTCAGGCCCAGGGGCTTCCCTTCCCTTCCTCCATCCTCTTTCCTATATAACCCTGTCATTTCAGCCATGCGCTCCCTTGGTGCCCTTGGTTCTCTTGGCTCCTCTCTTGACTCACTCTGGGCCTCTTAGCCCTCTTAGTTCTCTTCTCTCCCTTCTCTTCCTCTCTCATTCTGCCCCATCTCTCTTCTCATAGCCTGGTTTAGTCAGGACCCTTCCAGATGCTGCTGGTAGTACTTACTCTGATATAAAGTAAAACCTTCTCCTCAACACTACCTTGAAGTGGTCATGTTCTCGTTTTCACTCATATATAAGTAACATTATATGGGTTGATCAGGTTATATTTAGTAATGCATATTATATAAATATGTGCATATAATAAGAATTAGTGACAAAAGGGGCCGTGAATTTGAAGGACAGCAGACAGGGGTGAATGGAAGAGTTTGGAGGGAGGAAAGGGAAGATAGAAATCTTATAATTATATTATAATATCAAAAAAAAAAAAACAAATGAAAACTAAAATGATTATAAAAAAGAAGAAAGAAAACCCATTAATTTTTCTTTTAGTGGCTCATATCGTTCCAGGATGCCATATTCATTTTCTCTAATTCTCATGGGAACTTTAAAATAGGTATGATTGTCATCTTTTGGGAACAAAAATCTAAAGCACGTGATGCTGAAATCACAAAGCCAAATGACAGCAAATATTTGTTGTCTGATTTTTATTTAGGTCTGACAACCAGTAGTTGGTTAAATCTCCTTAAGACAAGTTATTTTCACATCATTTCAGGTTTGGAAAATACATTAAAATACACAAAAATATTTCAACATTAGGGCCCCCTTCTTAATATTTTACTATCCTATGAAGACAAACTTTTTACTTGGTCACACTTTGTATAATAATCAATGTGGAAAAAAATCCAGATTTCTATAGCATTTTCCTAGTAGCTATTGCTCTGTGAACTGCATGTTCATGAAAAAAAAAAAAAAAAAAAGAGCACTGGATTTGTTTAACCATTTTCATACGTGAAAGTGATGCATGTCACAAAAAGCTGTACATCAGAATAGTATCAGAACTCACGTAGCAGAGAAAGTAAGCTGCCAGATTCTTATGTTACCTATCTTTGTCCCCAAGGACGGTGGTAGGAGCACATGGCCAGTCTCACCAGTTGCATATCACAAGGGCTTTCCAGATCCAGAAACCTCTGCTCTTGCTGTGCTTCTGCCCTTATATTCTCATCTTATACATCCATTTGACGATAATCACCAGTACTACAATAATATTTTTATGAATGCTGATCTCTACTGCTTATTGATCAAGTTCAACTCCAGAAGACATCTTCTTCCTTGGGAGAGAAAGTAGAGTCCTTTCACACTGCCAGCACCCAGAAGGGCTCTCTCCTTCTTCAATTTCTGTGAAAAGTTGGACATAGCTTCCTTTCTACCTTTTCTTTTGCCTTTAAACTTGAGTATCACTTTATAAAGGAGAGGCAGAGAGCTCATCATTGTCCATTTCATCATTCTGGAGAAGAAAAGGAAGCTGAAAATTAAACTCACTGCTGGAGTGTGTTTGGAATTAGATGAGGTAAGGATTGGACACTCGTATTTTTGTTCCATTGTTTAACTGCTAGTGGCAATTTGGTATTTTTTTATAGGTATATCTGAAGAACAGCATTTTGCATTAGTAATTCAAAGCAAGCATTATTGCAAATGCCATCTTCAATAATTTTTCATTAATGTGCAATTCCAATTGTTTTTAAGAATAGAACTTGGCTCATGGGTGAAAGTACAAAGAGAAGAGAGGGTCAATTTTCAAGTCATGAATAGTGACAAGTGAAATTATATGGAGAAAGGAAATCAATCCCACCAAATAGAACAGGGCAAAGGAGGAGCTGAAGTAAATGAATCATTACCCCCAGGAATCCAATTTCTCCACATTTGTGAGCTAGTGTCTGAAAAGGGACTTAGTGCTCTGCTGCTAATGAAATATTATCAATAGATTTCTGAGCAACTTCAGAGACTCGAGCCCACTACTTTTCAGGCTATACATTTTCTATGGCTAGGAGAGTAAATCTGAGAAATTTCAAAAGAAAATGACTCTTCAGATTTCTTTTCTTTTTTGTTTAAGTTTGAATGAATCTGAGATGAGGTAGTGTTCAGATGGCTTTGTATATCTTACTTGTTTGCATCAGTTATCAAATTGTACAGAGTAGTAGCATGAGTCTGATTTGCATTAAGAGTGCTGAGTCTGAACATGGCCTCTAACCAGCTTGACTGGTGTGGCCAATGTGATGAAATACCCATGACCTTTTCCTCTTCTAAACACTGATGCTGTACACTAGGTTTTCTTCAAGTCCTTTCTGCATCACATTCTACAAGCAGGAAATGATGTTTTTACTTCCTTTTATTCTATGAATGCATTACTCTTTGTTTAAAATGTAATATTTAAATTTTAGACTTGTCTGATATAAATTAGAGGGGAAATTAAATAAGGAGAAATATTCTGAAACTTTCCACATCACTGTAAAATTTACTCCAGCTTTTGAAAATTTAGACAGAACTTGAAGAATTGGGTTTAATAATGTATCTTATGCTATCTAAAGAGCTCTACTTACTATGCCTTAGATTATTTTATTGTTGTTGAATAAGCCTTAAATTTGGCAGGAAGGCTGATGTGCTCTTTCTTAGATTCTTCTGAAATACTGAGCTGGCACTTGGCCATCTAAATCGGTTAATGCCATTATGCATGTGTACTTGCTTAAGTTGGCTAATGAGATTCTCTTTGCCTGGATAAGTTTATGCTCCTTGGAGGGATGAAGTATATATGATCTTTGAAAAATTGTTGCTTATCCCAGGATCATAGCCCTGATTATAATGATGATGTTAGAGCAAACCAGAGCTTGCATGGTAGGATCACGCCTAAACAACAGACCTAATTTAGCTGGAGAATCAAACGGCACCTGGCCCCAGGAATGGAGAGCACTTCAATGTAGATTTTTCAATGACTATTTCAATTTGAAAGGCAATTGGGGAAGAGATGGGTCTATTACTAAAATGAGAGAGTTTAGAAAGAAGGAGAAAGAGAACAGGAAATGAATTTTTAAAAAGAGAAAGGAACCGAAAAATTAGATTCTGCTTGTCTGAATAAAATGCTTGTGACATTTATAGCAGACAGGATTTTATTGCTCCAAGCCAAGGAGAAGGACCTGTTTTGCTGTTGGTGTCACCTGAGGACAGATTTCTAGGGACTAAGGAGATTTTTCTGAAGGATTATTTTTTTTTCCTTAGTCTGCCCCTTTGCCTATGTCAATCTATATGTATATTCCATTCAAGAAGTCTGTCTGTTACAAACTAGATTACAAGGTTCAGGAGGCGAAAGCAGCTTCACGTTCAGGAAACAAATATTCCTTTCTCAGATACAGTTTCTGGGATAAAGGATTAAATTATTCTTCAGAAATTTCTTAAGAAAAATGATAAGATGGCACAGCTTGATGCTACTCTTATTAAAGAATTTAGGGAGAGGCTCAACAAATTTCATAGCCTGAAATGATAGCTTTTACCCTCCTAGATCAAAAACAGAAAACAGAACACATAAGTGTAATGATCTACTGCTCAAAAAGATTAGCTTTTATGTGTTTGTCATCGTCTAGTACCAAAATAATTGGTGAAATTATTAAGGCCACTCCACGTAGTTAAAAGGGAGGTTTATTTAGTGGCTTAACTTACAAGTGAAGGGATAGGTAGGTTGCAGGGTCTGGGAAAGGTGTGTCACAGTCCGGCGGTGTTCTCTGGAGAACTCTGCTCGGTCTACCTCCAGTGTCCAGGGTCCAGGAACCAAGAGAGCTGGTGCATCTGGATCTCGGGTCTTCAGGTTCCTTGCTTGGCCCTGCCTTGAAGGCATGACAGTTACCGAAGCTTCAATGGGGGTTGGAACTTCCAGATCAAGGTTGGAATGGCTACCCACTACAGTTCTATTTTCATCTTGTTTTTCCTTTGGTTCCATTTATTTTGAATTGGGCAGAAGACCCAGCTCCACTTACACTGCTGGGAAAAGAGATGGAAAATGGCAGACTTGGTAACTTTTATTTCGGAATACTTTGTTGGGAACAGTGACAGTTGTAGTCAGAAGTTTCTCTGATCCCACCAGGCCCCCGCAGTCCTGCGACCCACTTATAAAATAATCACTCAGAAGCTTATATTAATTATAACTGCTTGGCCATTAGCTCAGGCTTATTACTGACTGGCTCTTACATTTAAATTAACCCATAATTCTTATTTATGTTTAGCCACATGGCTTAGTACCTTTTCTCAGTTCTGCCTTGTCATCTTGCTTCCTCTGTGTCTGGCTGGCAACTCCTGACTCTGTCCTTCCTCTTCCCAGAATTCTCCTTGTCTTCTTGCCTGCCTATACTTCCTGCCTGGCTACTGGCCAATCAGCATTTTATTTATCAACCAATCAGAGCAACACATATTCACAGCATACAGAACGACATCCCACAGCAGACAGTGCCTGGTTCTTCCTTGTCAATTCTCCTTCCAGAGCACTGAGCCTCAGGAACCGTCAGAGAAAACTCCTCAGAAGATTCCATTATACACAAGATCACACACTTTAGAATAACATTGGTTACCTGGCAGTGAGGATTCTGATGGTGCAATGCAAGGACCAAAGATTCTAAAAGAAGACTTGATAAAACTAAAATAACTTTGATTGACTTCTGGGTTTTTGCAAAAGATAAATAAGGAATAAACTTCCATCAGTTGCCTACTCTGTTTCAGGCATAGTTCTAGATAGAGAGCAAGGAAAATGGAGCTCTGTGAAAACACACCTAATCATTTTTCTTGATGATGTCAAGGAAAGAGGGAAGAGAGAGAGGAGGGGGAGGGAGGGAGAGAGAGAGGGAGAGGAACAGAGGGAGAGAGGGAGGGAGGGAGAGAGAGGGGGGATGGGGAGAGAGGGAGGGGGAGAGGAAGGAAGGGAGAAGGAGAGGGAAGGGGGGAAGGACGGGGAGGGACAGGGAGATATCCAGTCACTAAACGAAGCTTAGGCTGAATGTGAACGATCATGGAAGGCAAGGTGACCCACCAGACCTGTGGATTTAAATATCTGAACCTTCATTAGACAACACTGGAAGGCCTTCAAGCAAGGCAGCCTTCCCATTTTGTCTGAGTGGAATGACTGGAACACTGGGCCAGCATTTACTGATAAGAATAATTTCAACTGAGACCAGCAGAGGATAAAGGAAGGAAATTTCAACTCCGAACAAGGTAGACTCTTCTATGAACCAGAGTTTCGCAGCAACAAATCAGACTGTTTCATATTTAAAGGGGTCCATTCACTACCTCAGATGTGCAACTGGTTGACCAACATCTTTTAAGGATGGGAGAAAAACAATTTGTCTATCAGGTGTGACTTAAAGTGTTATCTGGGTGGCTTTTGCAATAGAAGATTCCAGGCTTGTGTATAAACTGTCACTTTTTGCTAACCTCACAAAGAAATTGACAAAAAAAAATACATCTGTGGCTTTGATTAAATAACTCTTGCATAGTAGATATTTGAAATAACAAAGATATTTAAATAATTAAGTATAATTAGTATGCTTTCATTTTATTTCAGCTGTAAAATGCATAAGACATTCTTGAGAACAGAAGACCAAGAAGAACACAAGAGGGAAGGCTGAACACTTGTGGGAGGAAAGAACTTGCTGTATTATGCTGAATGCCTCATCATTGCTAAATATAACAGACATATGTGAAATTTTGCCAAATGCCAGGTTTACAGCTGAGGGAGGAATTTCACGTTGAACTCTGTGGCATATGGAGAGGTCACACAAGTACATAATACCCAAGGGTTCTCATCTCCCATTATTTCGTTTGCAAGCAGTCTAAAACAAATGACAGTTTTACTGGTCATTGTTTTTGTTGTTATTAGATGTGGATGACAACTTTCTTTGTGAGTCTGTGTATTTCAGACTCTGATATATAAGAAAGTTTTGAGTTTGATAGGCCTTTCTTATTATTTTTCTTGTGAGAGATATATTCAGGATCACATTCTTTTTGCAGACAAAGACGTTTTATTCCCAGAAAAAGAAATATCTCTCAAAGCACTTTCAGTTTCTCTATTTTCTTGTGGCTCTTATTCTTGTTTTCCAGGATATTTGGTTTTTACTCCTAAATTTTAATATTTGAATGGCATTAAACTATAATACAGTCTTTTAAGTTTTTGTCTTTCTTTTATCTCATAGTAAGTAAGTAATTCTAGGAATTGCATATAACATGATCAATGTCTCACCCAGCCATCACCAGGGGAGCTTCCTCTTGCAGTAGATGGGAACTGACACAGAGAACCACATCTGGATGATATATATGCTGTGTCTTAGTTAGGGTTTCAATGGCTGCGATGAAACACCATGACCAGAAAATCAAGTTGGGGAGGAAAGGATTTTATTTAGCTTACATTTCCAGGTAACAGTCCATCAGTGAGGGAAGTCAGAGCAAGAACTTGAACAGGACAGGAACCTGGAAGCAGGAATTGATTCAGAGGCTGTGAACGGGTTGCTGTGAACTGGCTTGCTCTTCATGGCTTGCTCAGCCTGCTTTCTTTTTTTTTTTTTTTTTTTTCAGTTTTTTGAGACAGGGTTTCTCTGTGTAGTTTTGTGCCTTTCCTGGATCTCGCTCTGTAGACCAGGCTGGCCTCGAACTCACAGAGATCCACCTGCTTCTGCCTCCCGAGTGCTGGCATTAAAGGCGTGCGCCACCACCGCCCGGCCAGCCTGCTTTCTTATAGAACCCAGGACCACAAGCCTAGGGATGGCACCACCCATCATGGGCTGGGCCCTCCCACACTGATCACAAAGTAAGAAAATGACTAACTGGCCTGCCTACAACCTGATCTTATGGAGGCATTTTCTTAATTGAGATTTCCTCCTCTCAGATGACCTTAGCTTATGTCAAATTGACATAAAACTTTCCAGCACATGCCGAGAGTGATAGACCTTGGAATACTTATCAGTCCTAAAAGAGATGTATTCATTAATGATCTCCATATGTAAACATTAAAATTCACTAAACCTCTCGGGGAACTATGGAGAAGAGGATCTAGACATGTTGGAAAAGCCAGCAGGGATGTATGACACCAAGGAAACCTTTTTCCAGATACTCAGGACTGATGTACATATGAATTCACAGACATGGTGGCAGCATGTCAGATAGGGTCCTAGTGAATGCCTATTCATAACTAAGAAGCCATCTCCAATTGATAACAACTCACAAAGGAAAAATCAGTTTTTCTCCAGGGGAGTCTCACTGGGTATACACATCACACTTATGGACAAATTCCATGCCCAGCATTTTGGAGATTTTTTTTTCTCATATTGTATTGTTTGGGCTTTTTTTTTTTAACCTTAATGGGATTCTGCTTGTACATTATGGTTTCTGATTTATGAGCTTTGTGTGTGTGTGTGTGTGTGTGTGTGTGTGTGTATTTCTAGTGCGTCTTCTTTGTTTTGTTTTATTCTCTCTTTTTTTTGCCTGTTTGTTTTCTAAAGATAGAGAGAAAGAAAGTGTGGAGTTGGAAGGGTGGAGATGGAGATATGGGGAGAAACTTGTAGTAGATGAATGAGGAGAAACCATGATCAGAATATGCTGTATGTAAGAAAAAAAATCAATTAAAATTACAGGATAAAGTTCACTCCTCTCATTCTTCTGTGACTTTACTCTCTCTACTGAATCCACCTGCTTTATTTTCTCCTGGTGATTACATTTATATCCTAAATGGCACATTTTACACTAACTCATTATTATGTCAATTAAATATAGCCTATAATAATTCCCTGTTGTAATGGTGGAAAGTTTAACTCTCTTGCTCTTTTCCCGCTTCACTTCCTCAATGCTTTCTTCTCTCCCCTGGAAGCTTCCTTTTCCTAGTTCTCATTTCCTCTGCCCCATTTTCTCACATCAAAACAGTTTGCTATTTAGTCCCAAGATGAATGTCTAAAAAGGCAAGAATCAAAACCAAACCAAACAGACACTGGCAAAAAAAAATTTAACTTGAGCAATTAGGAAAAATGAATTTTAAATTCAACAAAGAAAAATTTGTGGCATCTTATAGTTCAACAATGAAGGAGTATCTTGGTTATTCAAAGCTCATGGTGTTTGTGAAGACATGAACTTAATTCCTTCCATACAATGCCTTGGCATTGCTGAAACATGGATACTTGAATTGATCTGTCCACTAGCTTTAAAATATATATTTAATACATTCCATGGAAATTCAGGGTTCTGTGTCCTCTAGTATCCTACTTCTCTAACTCTCTGTTGCTGAAATTTTGCCCTTTGTCACCCATTAACTTCAAATTGTTGTTTCACTAGAAACAACATTGTATTGCCTATCCTTGTGTGTAGATTGATACTCTAAACAAGTATAAAGACAATACTCATCTACAGACTTAATTTACATATATGGTTACTACACAGAAACTACAGGGAACTGAAAATTGAGCCTCTCAAAGGCAAATATTCTGAATATATTAAATTGCTCTTTCTTTCTCTATCTCTCTCTCCTCCTTACTTTCACTCTTTAATACTCAAATAACTTCTAAGAGTCACACCACATTTTGTTTTCTTCTGGTGCTGTTTTATTCTTGCTTTCCCTTGAAGTTTTAATCATATCATTTCTTCCATTTTTATGCATTTTTATCCCATCATACTAACATCATCTCATTTATTTCCATGCCATCAACTTGAGCAAACCTGTGGTCTCTTGAAAGTGTCCTACTTGCTAGTCTTATCCAGACATCTTAGACGACACTATGTTCAAATCCACATGCGTATGAGGCAGTATCCACCTACCCTTCTCTTTTGGATATTTTTCTATGTTCTTTAAATAAATTATTAAGTGAAATTTTTATTGCTGAGCATATTTGGAAAGCAAACACTATGAATTTTGGATATTCTAAATACTCTTTTTTTTTCGTGGAACTATAATAATATTCAGCAAGATTTAATTTGTTGAATTATAATTTTATTTTTCTTATTGATCAAGTTGAAAAAATTTTATTAATATCTTTTTTGTTTTGTTTTGATTTCTTGCCTTTATAGAAACTCATTCTGGCACCAAATAAAAAACTGCTTTGAAAACAGAAAATGGTCTGGAGGAAAGGAGAGCAGGGACTGATGGAACTGTCAGGAGGGTAAGTGTGGGGATCCAGCTTAACATGATGGCAGCCATATTGGTCGTAAACCTATTTTGTTTGCTATTTGATCCTGGTACACATCCAAACCCTACAGGATAAATTAAGTCATTAAGATAGTTAGTTGCGACCTGGAATGTTTCTGAGTTACGTTTGGTGAAGTCCCTGGTTCATGAAGCTGAACTGTGGGCTGCTTTTGTCCAGTTTAGCAATGGGTTTCTTCTTTTTTGTCTTGGGTTCTTGGATCCTCTTGTACCGCTACCACACAAGAAGTGCTTCTGTTCCTAAGTCCTTAGTAAATTGCACTTGGTTCTGTCCTGGGGTTTGTTCATCTCTTTAGTTTTGCAGCAGTTTCTGCCTTTGGTAGTTTGTATTTTGTACTGAAACTAGTTAGGTGAATGGTTATGTTGATTTGAATTTACACACTACTGAAAATAGAGAGATGATAGACTCAAGAATGATTGAGAAACTGTGTGTTGACAGGGTGTGGGACACTACTAAGAGGTGATTTCTGATAAAACGAAGCACTAAGGTCTGTGGACTCTTGACAGATGGTAACGTGAGCTTTTGAAACAGAAGGGAAAAATGGTAGAGCAATGATTGGATGCTTTTAGAAGATATACTTCGGTAGTGGATGTCAAAGTTCACCTAAGATACATAAATGTCTGTAAAGTTGGATTTACAGAGCTGGAAGAAAAAGAGATGTCTGATCTGGAGATACAGATTTGGGTACCATTTGATGTTGGATAGGAATAGAAACTGTGAATACCTGGGAGATCACTGGGCAGTTCAGAGGTTGGAGAGGAGGAGCAGGAGGACCTGAGGAATGCTCACTATCCAAATTCTGATAAGAGAAAGATGAGTCCGACAAGGAGCAGAAGAAATATGACAGTACAATTTAAAGAAACAGCAGGCGTGCTTTTTTGCACACAAAAGCAAAGGCAAGAACTTTTTCTCGGAAAGGAAAACATGGCCAATAGTACAGGTTCTTTTTGGGAAATCGAGGCAACAAGGACTCAATGGTCCCTGAAATTCACTTGTGACAAGGAATGCTTGTTAAAGTCATACCATCAAATGCTATGGAGTGTGGTCAAATACATGAGTGGTGAACAAAAGAATAGAAACAAATGTTCAAAATTTGCTATGAAGAGAGTAGAGTTTGTGTGGAAAAAGATGGAAGGGAAGAAAGAACAGAGAGAGGTTCCTTTTTTCTCTTGTTTGTTTTTTAATGGGAACAACTTATATATGAGTAATAAAAATTAATAGTTTCCCCTCCCCATCTCCTCACAGATCCTCCCTATCTTCCTAACCACCCCAACTATATTCCAAATATATTTTATGGAAAAACCTATTTTTGATAATAATAAAAAAGCTCGGTCAGTATAAAGAAGAGAATGTATGTTTAGAACGCCCTTAGATGTTATACTGGTTTAGGAAAGTGGGCTTATGATCTCACCATCCATAGACAATTGTCTAGGTTACCAGGAATTGATTTCCTCCTATTGATCAGGCCTAA
>CABHPP010148765.1:20000-59195 GCA_902168425.1 Peromyscus attwateri | reverse complement strand
ACAAATGCATCTCCTGGCTCTTCCCAGCAGAACTGCCTCAGTGTGTTCCCTTCTCAAGGGAGTGAGTCTAAACATCTCAGCCCAAAGTAATCCCATATTGCTCCATGTTTGTGACTCTGGCATTGGTCCTTTTACTAATGACTCATAACAACTACTGTTTAATAAGATGCAGAATACTTCAAACTCTGTAGCCATTTCCAGAATATAGTAACCAAGTATAGTGCTGCTTATAGTAATCCTCACTTTCCACTCCACCTCAGCTTTCATTCATGTGCCCTCTTCTTAGCACTTTGCTAGTGGGTCACAGGACACTCCTATGGAGAGGGCTCCAGAGGAGAAGGGGCAAACATTCTGAGGGTGGAGAATTAGGTCAGTGGATAAAGCAATTCCTGCACAACACGGAGACTAGAGTTCCTTAGCACCCAAGTAAAATGCCAGGGTTGGTGGATCTTGGGGTTAACTGGTCAACCAGCCCAGCCTACTAGACAAGCCCCCAGTTCTAGTGAGAAATACTGTACCAAACTGAAAGATGGATTGCTTCTAGGAATGGCTCCTGAGGTTGACCCCTGGTCTCCACACACATGTGTACACACATGCATGTGCACATGCACACACCTACATGCTTGCTCATACAGACAAATACAGAGAGAGAGAGAGAGAGAGAGAGAGAGAGAGAGAGAGAGAGAGAGCAGACAGAAGACAGACAGAGGTCAAGAAAATGAAAACACAACAGTCTGAGCATGGTGTCTGACCATCTGCTTCATAGCCACCAATGTTAACTGCACAGACTCTGTCTCTTCTCCTTATATGTGTATTTTGGCTCACTCACCAGGATGCCATGTGTTCAGTGAGTAGTACAAGAATGGAAGAATGAATTAGTGAGTAAACGAATGAATGAACCAACAAACATACTTTCATTCTGATGTCACATCCATCCATATATATTTAGGTAAATTCCTTTTATGCTCCTTGTTCTTCCCAGGTTACCCATGGCACCTAGAGAAAACAAGTTGCTGTGTGTCTGAACAGGTTACATGAATCCAGTTTCTAGTGTTCTGCCTTCTGCATCTCATGCCTGAAGGGCTGGGTCACACCTTCTCCCCATGACCTTGTCAAAAGAGTAGCTTCCAGTCTCTTGTCTCTAACTTGCTGTGCAAGGGCTGATTATAAAACACAGGATGTTCAATTGGAAGAAACCCAGGGAGCTTTCCAGCATGTTTCCCTCAGACTGTCTGCCCCCTGAATTTTAGCAACTGTGATGGAAATGTTAATGAGTGGTGAATACTGAGGATGGGATTCATCTAACCTTTTGATGAAAACAATGGCTCTGGACATGGGTCAGTTAGGCCAGTAAGTAAAACTTGGTGCTAATGAGACCAAGTTAGAGACCTGGGCCCCATATGGCCAATTAGTTCTGTGCAGAAAGATTCTGGGTTCTATGGTCAGCAGCTTCCATAGTCAACACAGTTAACCATTCTGTAGGTGTGTGATGTTGACTCCAGGGGAGAACCTGTGGGAGGTGAGGAAGTGGCCTTCCCATGTAGCAGCTACAGCACAGCCTACAGCAGGAGAGTGGCCATCAGTGGGTGGGAAGCAACAGATATCCATCTGATGAATGGCAGGTAAGTGCTTTGTGGGTCTGGGCCCAGACATGGTATGAAGCAGCCACTGAGGGGAGCATGCCTCCTGTCCTCTGGCCTCATAGAGCCTTTGACTTCATAGCCCTCCTAGTTGCCAAGAATCAGGTTGAGAACAATTTTGCTTCTTATTACAGCATTTATCAGAATCTAGTTACCTTGATTCAGGAGGCCTAACAGTTAGCTACTTTCTTCAGGGAACTAGTCCAAGCTTGAGTCCCCAGTGAAAACTAATGGCCCAATCCTTGTCCTACAGCATCTTGGACCAGTCAACAGGGCCTTTTAAAGTAGCCATTTTACTCAGGCTTCTGAGAGCTGGGAAGCTCATCCTGATGCCAAAGTGTAACTTCATGACATCAGTGAGCATATACCTTTACAGTTAGTTAGTTTGACATGTACAAACCAAATTGACTAGTGGAAGCACTCTGGCTCACAAAACCTATCCTGACACAACTTTTACCCATGCTATCCTAAGCCTTGTGGCTTACCTCTTCCAGGAATACAAACCTTCTCACCTGGCTTACAACCGGCCAACCTCACACACTGTTGTCAAAGGAGGTTCACAACACAGGTGCACCTACCAGGAGGAACAAAGGCTTCTGGGAGTTTCTTCTCTCTGTGTTTGCCATCACCACACGTCAAGGCAAAGACTATAGTGGGGTTCACAGAAGATAAACCAGCTTTATGATTTAATTCTCCAGTCTCCATCAGAGCTCCTGAAACAGTTTGATGGCGTAATGTCTTATTTACCGGGTCAAGGATGAGTTAAAAGCAAGTTCAAATCAAGATTCTTAACTCAAATCTTCATGAAGTGTCTATGGTCCAACTGAAGAGATTCACAGCTTACATGTATTTGTAGAAACTATAACTCTACTATGTGTGTGTAAATTCTATAACTCTACTACGTGTGTAGATTCTATAACTCTACTTTATATGTGTGTAGATTAAGTAACTCTACTATGTGTGTATGGATTCTACAATTCTTTACTGTATGTGTGTGTAGATTCTATGTCTACTGTACATGTGTATTGAACTACTATATACTTTTCTAGTATATACCCTGGAGCATCCAAACACTGATCATGATAAACTCAAAGCAAGCCTCCTCACTAGATTATTTCTAAGACTTGAGGGATGTTAGTATTAACCAGAATGAGGCTGTGTTACAATTCAGTACTTTTGGATTCTCACCCTAGAGATTTAAGTCGTTCTGGCCCAGGTGGACCCTAGGAATCAGAACTCATTGCAAGCCCATCCACTATATGGGCTCCTTATTGTCATGACACCATCTATTGACCAAGATTGTATTGTTTTCAGGTTATTAGTTTCCCTCACTGAATACATGCTTTATAATTAGCATATAAAAGCTGCTCAACTAAACTAGGAAACATGGAAGTGAATATGTTTCCCTTCAATATTTTTAACTTCCAAAGCTGAAGCTAGAAAATACTTTAACTTCTAGCATTAAAATATCAAACCAAAATCATTATCTTAGGACATTCATATACACACACACACACACACACACACACACACACACACACACACCACACCACAATACAACACACACACACACACACACGGGGGTGGGGAGAACAAGAATGATGAGGAAGACAGTCTTCTCTGTGATGGGGTAGTATGAGGCAAAGTCCCAGACTCTGCAGCCCCAGGGCTACCTGGAACTGGCAGGATGCGACATGGACTCTCAGTAGGTCGGTAGGAGTATGTGGCGGAGAACTTGGTCTTTGTCTCTCCTTGTGAATGCCAGATAATGTACTATGTTCCCTCCACAGACCAAAGCCGACCTGAAGAGAAAAGCCCCCTGTTGCCCTGGGAGGCCTGTATCCTCACATTGATCACCACCACCTCACCTGTGCCGACTCCCAAGCACAATTTTTAGGTTACTCAGTCCTCTCATGGAACTTCCTGCATCCAGCTGGAATAACCCAGGCCAGGTCAGCTAGGAGAGAAATCTACCTTTCCCTTTCTCCCTATCAGAATAATTTCTGCTTTGCTGTCCAAGAGGAACACTATGCTCTTCTCACTGTGCAGACACTGCCCTCCATGGCATTCCAGTGGAGTTCTTCCTGCCCAGACACTCTTGGCTTTTCTCTCATCCCTTAGAATAAGACAAAATATGTAGCTTTCAATAAATGTGTTTGAATGAATAAGTAATATGGGATCCCTCATTTTATTTGCCTAAGCCTATAAGATATAACAGATAAAACGTAATTATCATGTAAGTGTGATAAACACTCACATTGAGAAGTGAGCAGTCTCCACTTCTAATCCAGGGATCCCCCTGTGTCATCACACTATGAGTCTTATGTCTCTGGAATTTCTTCCAGAGTTCCCAGACCCCCAAAATAGTGCTGAGAGCCAGCCCACAAGGCTCTTTTCTCTTCAGGGAATCTCACCCTCCCCCTGGTATCATCATGTGCTATCCTGTCTCCAGTATAGAGGTGTGGTACTGTCTTAGTCCCTCTAGGGTAGAACTGCCATTACAAAGGCTACCACAGGGATAACGGACCACTGATCCCTGGCCAAGTGTTTATCCTTTATGAGATGAGGAGGCCAATTATGGAATTAACTAGGATGGGAGTTTAGATTCATAAGAAAACCACTTGAGCTGCAGATAACAATACCCTTAAATAATGAAATTGAGACTCCATCCTTTAGTGCTGCGAGTTAGTGTGGGGTAGAAGGAGACCAGTTCCCAGAGGTGCTGTGGCTCAATTCTGGCCAAACCTCTTCTTGAGCAGGGGTAACAGAAACATGCCTAAAACCCACTGCTGTAGCACCAGAAACCAAGAGACTAGGTTTCAAATGTAATGGGTACTTATTAAATGAATAAACAAAATTAAAAATGATTAAAGCTTCAAAAACGCTGCCTCAAAAATTCATAACCACTCATCGCAGTGATTCAGATGACAGCATCCGCCATTTGTGCAGCGCATTTAACTCCCCAGCATTTCGTAGGAAAACTGACTGTTTCTCAGCACTCAGGTTTATGGGTCTGACCACCTCCAGCATCTATGTTTCTCATAAATGTGAGGACCCGGCATCATTTTCCTTGCGCTTTTACCAAACATTTGACAACTCAAAGCTCACAGTAAATGTTCAGTGTCATGGCAGTCCCTCGAGGGGCTGGAGCTTGCTGGCTGAGCCTGAGTCCACTACCTCTTACCCACCTGCAGGACCCTGTTCCAGCCTCTCCACAAATTCCCTTCCCTGGGTGCTGATACTGCCTCAGAGTCAGAGTCAGCCTTGTCTATCACACACAGAGCCTGAAGTCCCACACCAACACTGGAGTCTGCTCATCTAACGGCAAGGCCCTGATAAAGCACCACCCGGATGGCCCTGTCATACTACACCAGCACACCAATACGTTTGCTAAACTGATCAATAGTAAGATTGATAAGTCTTCTGCGTGGTTAAGTTAATCTTCGTATCGATCAGCCTGGCAAACGTTGCTTTTCCTGGGCAGCCTTCCTCTGTAGCTTTTGCTCCCCCACCCTGACACCCAGGTTGTCTGGTCCTATCAAGAAGAGAAATAGAACAACATTTTCTACATTAAACGCTTCCGTTACATCCTGATCATCTTTGCTGGCAACAGATATCTCCTCGAGCAGAGGATTTATAGACAGTAGGTACCTGACTAATTTTTCTGAGGGTGTTAGAATATTGATAATGATCGGGGCCTTCCCAGTCTTGCACTCTGCACGTGGCGTTCAAATTAATAATGGTTATAAATCGGAGTGGTAAGTGCCTTTCCAATTACAGTGCCCAGAGCAAAGACCTCAGAAAATAGGACTACAAAGCCAAAACAAGGCATACAGAGTCTGTTCCTAATGCAGTCTTGTTCTTATCCAAGACAAAACAAGGTGAAGCTAATAGAGAAATCTCGCTGGAAAGAATGGAGCAGGACCCAGATGGGGAAGACAAAAAAAGATAACCTACAGAGTGGTGACAGAGGCAATTCTTTCACCAACCGAAATCATAGGAGGTGACCTTGACCGGGCACGTTGCTTCGGCTAGAAGCCTGGTATGCTCCCTCTATGAACCTAGTGACTTTGTGAAGTTGCAGCGACCTGTACTCAGATCTGGTTTTTCTGAATGTGTGATAGCATGCTTTCACAGGAATCCATAGAGAAGACCACCCTCAGAGTTTAGAAAACATAAGGCATTGTTGTCATGTAGAAGAAGGGCAAGAGCAGTGCCTGAGTGCTCTCAGAGACCAAACATGGTAGACTACCTGCTAGCCCTCAGGATGAGGACAAAGACTAAAGAGATAAACAGAGAGGAGAGAGGAGGGGGAGAAGGGAGAGAGTGGCTGTAGGCTGGAAGTGAGCTGCTGAGTCACCCTGAAGATCAGAAATGCTGATGAATGGACCACCTGGTAAGGGGAAGGAGCATTGTTTTCACGTGGGAGGAGACATATTTGTGGGAGCTAAAATCTCTTCCCTAGTTGAAAGAGGAGAGCATCTCATGGGAGTTAGAGACACTTTCCTAACTGAGATCCCAAAGTCACTATGTGACCATGTGCCTAAGAATTAAACAGAGACAGCTGTGCAGAATGGAACTGGGCAGGACCTCTGAAAATGAAGGGGACACATGGGCTTCCAGGTTTCAGTGACTGCTTCCAAGGGTCGACACCCACACGTAGCTCTTTCCTCAGTACAGGAACGTTCATTGTAGCAAGAAATGCTCGCCCTTTGCTCAGTCAGGAGCCATGGTCCTGGCTCTGCCCATGGTCTGGTCCTGCCCTGCCGATAAGCTTTACTTGTCTTCTTCCTTCTTCTCAGAAGTTTCTCTGTAGTATGTCAAAAACTGGGGAGGCTGCCACCCAAATGTGAAGCTTTATAGCTTTAAAACCTTCAGAAAGTAGTAAGCCAATAAGCATTGCTTCTGGCCTCTGTCATCCAGGCTTTACTTCTGCCTGGTGGGTGAGGTCTCTCATTACATTCCATCAGTACTTAACTTTTTCTATCATGTGCACACACACCCCACTCCAACCCCGCCCCCATGGGATGCCACAGCAGCCAGAGACTCTTTGGTGAGAGTCAAGTGGAAGCACAATCATGCAGACCATAGGCTGTGTGTCTTTCTGACTTCCCCCCCGACTTTGCTTTGCCAGCAACAGATGATGGTCAGTAAACATCTGTTGAATAATATATAAATAAAATTAGGGCACTAGGTGAATGTTCTTGGAGATTGTGGGATCCCCATGTCTGTCTCCCTCTATCCCTACTTCCTGGTAGAGGCATGAATGATCTTCCACTCTCTCCTCCATGGTTCATCACTGTCTAAATCCACCCAGCCTATCCAGACTGTAATCCCAGAACCTGTGGCCCAAAGAAAACATTTTCTCCTTGTGCTTGTCTTTGGCTAGAATCCCTCATTATGACAGAAAGCTGACTCACACAATGGGTACAGAGGTCACCTCCAGGTTTCACGCTTGTGCTGTCCTGCTTGGTCTCCACCGAAGCATGGACCTGCAGGATGCACATCTTCCCATGGGCTACAGAAGTAACAGAACCTGAACTCAGAGAACTTAAGGTTCTCAAAAGGTGGTCGGTAAACCAGAGGCAGCACTTGAGTTCTACCACTGCCAGGAAGAGCCAGGTAAAATCATAACTAGTTCCTTGCTATTGTATCTCCAGTTGCTGCTGAGGGGTCACTCACCCGGCTGTAAGAACAGAGCCAACACAACCATATCAGGAAGGTTCCAAAACAACTCAGCCTTAGCTCGTCTGTGGGGTCATCTCAGCCTGTCAGATTTCACAATGTGACTCAACCTAGCAAGAATCCTTGGTGACAGTTTCTGTCTATGCCAAATGTCCACGTTCTGTTGTCTAAGTGGGAAAGATAGAATCTGGAGCATCTGATGGAGCCCCAAATTGATCACCTGGCACTGGGTTGTAGCGATTCCCGTAAATGACAGAAGACATCGAGGCAGTCATGTGATTGTTTGGGGCCTGAGCTGAGACCTGCCACTTGATGAGAGAAGAGTGGGGCTATGAGGACCCTCATATGACAAACAGTCAAGCCCACTTTCCATGCAGACATTTTCTTCCTTCTTCACTCAGCCTGGACATGTGGCAATCTCTCCCTCACCTGGGAAAGAACAGCTACTAATGTGAGCTTTTCCTCTACCCAATCAGAGTGAAAATCGCAGGGAAGTATCCATGAGCTCCAAGCCTGTGCTCACTCTCACAAGTATGGCATGTGGCACCAGGTCACTTCAGGGAGCTGAGTGTTCAACTGTAACTCGATGAAGAACCGGCCAGGCCTCTGTGTCCAGCTTATGTGAAGAAGCACTGTGTAGTAGAATGAGTTATTTAAAGCAGCTGCCCATGGATGCCTGATTGCTGCGACTCTTTTTGAGTGACAGACAGTTCTCTATATCCTTTTTATTTTTGCAAAGTAACTGAAGTTTCTTCACTTTCTTGTAAAAAGAGAAAGTTTCCTATTGTTGGTACTCTGGGAAATACTTCCACATGGCATTTGTAGCCAAGAGCGAGTCATCCATCCTTTGTGCTTGTCTTCTGTGGAATATTAACACTTTATTCTGAATCTGAGATATCCCTGGTGGACCAAAAGTAGAGAAGAAATTAAAAATGAAGCAAAAGCATTCCTCTCTCTCCCACCAAGAGAATAAGAATTCTGAGTGCTTCCAGGGAGACAGTGGATGCAATCCTCTTATTTCACCTTCAGATAAATTCTCACTTCAAGCAAAGCCATTTCTCTTTGACTGAGTTGTTATGCAGACACATACCAAAATCACTCAAAAGAGATGTTTTGCCTCAGCATAATGTGAGGCATTCAATGTATTCTGACAGTTGTCAACAAGCTGGACTTGCTCCTTTTATCCCCACCCTACCCCATCTCCTCCTTTATTTCTCTGTGTGTATCTGTTGGTATAGTTATGTGCCTATCTGTGCACTTGCATTGTAGAGGCCAGAGGTCTGTCAATGTCATAGGTCATATGTTCTTTTGTATTGCTTAAGCTAGGGTCTCTTACCAAATCCAAAACTTACTAGTTGGCTAGAATGTTGATACAATTACTTGACCTTCTGAGACACTTCCTCAGCCTTCTCTCTGAGTTTCTCTCTCTGAGTCTCTCTCTCTCATATGTATGTGTGTATATATATGTATATATATATATATGTATGGGCTTAGACATCTATGCTTAGTTACTAAGTTCAGATGAATCATTCCCAGATAGTAATGGTTTTTCATACTCCTATCCAGATACCTGGACATGTTGGAGAAACCTGAGTCATCATCCTTGGGTCAGGAGACATGCCGCAGGTAGAAGCCAAGGGCTCTGTAATGTCAAGACACTGAATCAGTCAGCCTTAATGTCAGCATGACAGGGAGCAGGGGTCAGAAGCCGTGAGTTAAATGACCATGAAGTCTGTGACACAGCCTCCCAAACACTCAACCTGGTTCAAGTCATAGATCCTAAGCTAATGTGTACACCAAGACATATGATAAATGCCACGTGTCTACACAGAACATGCTGTACTTTTTAACGTACTCACACGTGACAGCTGTGCAAGGCCTCGTCTTTAAGGGGAACATCTCTGAGAGAGGCGACGGAGCGGGTGCGAACCACAGCTAAGAGGGAGTTGCTGCAGGCTATGCAACAGGAGAGGGAACTATGAAATGGCCTGGAAAAGCTTAGGATGAAAGGCAAGTTAGAGATAGGAGACAAAGTCTGGAAAGAGTGGTCTTACGTTATTTTTCTCATGGCTGTAACCACATACCCAACAGAGGAAACTTAAGGGATGAAAGGTTTATCGAGGAATTGGGCCATGATGACAAAGAAATCATCATGCGTGATCATTAGTTTTCGTGAACTTGACACAGGCTAGAGTCATCTGGGAAGTTAAAACCACAGTTGAAGGATTGTCTCCATCAGTACAATCTGTGGCCTGTCTATGAGGCATTTTTTTGTGATTAATGACTGATATGGGAGGGCCCAAGCCACTGCACATGGTTCCACCCCTGAGAGATGGCCCTGGGTTGTACAAGAAAGCAAGCTGAGCAAGCCAAGGGAGCCAGACAATAAATTAATCCATCCATGTTTCTAGCCTGTTTAAGCTCCCGTCTAACTTCCCTCGAAATTAAAAGTGATCAAGACACATAAGCCAAACACACTCTTTCCTGCTCAGTAGTTTTTGATCAGGGTGTTTATCACAGCAATTGACAGCAAAAGAGGATAGCCTGGTGGCAGAAGTGTGGAGCAGCTGGTCACGAGGCATCTGCAATCAGGAAGCAGAGACACGAAGGCTGGTGCTTAGCTCACTCTCTCTTCTTTTCATTGTTCCAGGAACCCAGTCCATAGCCTGATGCCATCTACAGTCAGGGAGCGTCTTTCTTCTCAGTCCATCTTCCCAGACACGCCAAGAGGTGTGCCTCCTGGGTGATTCCAAAGCCAGTCTAGTTGGCAATGAAGATTAGTCACCACAGGTCTTCAGACTCAGCACCCACGTAAATACAACAGAAGATGACTCCTCAAATTGTTCAGCAAAGCAAGGTCCAGGAGGATCAGAGCTGAATATGCTGCTGCTGAACAGGAAGAATAGAAAGACAGACAGACTTCACTGTGAGTCATTACACTGGTTTGCCATTGGGCTAGCAGACAGAGACCATCAATTTGCTAACACAGGGCTGTCACACTACCCAGTTCCAGGAGGCCCCATGATTGCTTTTTCCTATAGACTGCTCCTCAGGGTCATGTAGTGTGGTACCTTGGGGGAGGGTGACTGCAAGTGGTTTTAATGAGCTAAAAAATCACAAGCTATTGGCTAGATTCAAAGAAAGCTTCACTCTTATCCTAATGACCAGGCATCAATGACCACATACTTATAGACCTCAGACCTCACAGCCTCACACAGACACCTGGGCTATCATCATGACCTTCTATCCATGAGCTGAACAGACATAGTCTCTTTGTTTCTTCCCAGACCAAGGTGAAGCCCTGTCCTGTCTGGACAAGCCATGGTCTCTCAGTTCCAAAAGGCCACTGCAGGCTCTGACCAAGGTCACCTAAGGGATTAGCACCTTTCAGCTCCATTATTCCCATCATCCTGTGCCTCTGTCACATGCTTATACTGGACTCCCTCCCCCAGTCCTGTCTAAGAAGCAGCGTAGAAACTTCAGACAGTTTGTACAGGGAATAAGAGGGTAGGAACCACTTTCAGAGAATTAGATTGTGACTCCTAGAAACAGAGACAGGGGACTAACACCCATGTTACTCAGGAAGCCTGCCTCAGTGGTTCTACAGTTTCCCCTCCACTGTACTGCCAATGGTCTCAGTGATTTAGGGGTCTGCTTTTGTTCTGCACAGTGCTTCCTCCTGCCTGACCAAAGTCAGGGTGGGTGCGGGCCCGTCCTCTGTAAAATACGAGATTCTTGAGATGGAAGTATTGTCCCAACACTCTTTGTTCCCCCAGTGAGTGGCACTTTGGGAGTCAAGGGAAGTGCTTTACGTTTGGCAAGTGTCTGTCTTCACTCTTTTCAAAACATGATTGTTTTTATTATTTTTAAATGTGTGTGTGTGTTTATAGTTGTATATGTGTGAACATGAGTGCAGATTCTCACAGAGGCTAGAGGAACCAGATCGCCCTGGAGTTATAGGCAGTTGTGAGATACCTAATGTGGGTGCTAGGAATTAAACTTGGGTTCTCTGGGAATATAGTACCTGCTCTTAACCCCTGAGCCATCTCTCCAGCCCCTTCCTTCACTTTTCTACCCAAGGACACCTAAAGTATTTTGTGGGTTTTACAATTTGTAATTTCTATCATAGCCATAGAAACCTAAGTATTTTTAAATCACAGAATACCAGACCAATAGAAAATTACATCCAAATATAATATACAGGAATAGCCAGAATGAAGCTACCGCCATCTTAGGGACACGAGTAAAGAGGGTCCCAAGTTCTCAGAACTCCTCTAATCCCCACGGGAACTCATTGCTTTCACTCCGTAGAAGCAATCTTACATTACAAATCAGGAAAGTGAAACCTACTGCCTGCTAACAGTATTCATTGAACTGCCTCCCTGTCCATCCCATAATATGTGCTTCTCTTAAATGTGTACAGAAAGAGTCTTCTGTGAGTCTCATGCAAAGAAAATGGAGAGGGCAGTAAGGATGCTGCTCACGGTATTGTGAATCTATTGTACATGTTGGCTGGAACACAGCAAATGCATTATAGTATTGATTGGCACTGGCTAATTAATAGGCAGCATTATAGGAATAATACAATCATAATAAATGAAACTGAAGTCAAACCAAGAGACTTTGGCAATGAGTTGTTTGGTAATTATGATTCTTTCTGAACATAATGGACAATGTTCAGAAGCAATTTCTAATTTATGATAGTGTTGTGATTTATAGTAGGGACTGGCAATAAATCCAAGGTAAATATGTAAACTGTGAAATCTTGCCTACAATATGGTGTCCTTGTTACATTAAAAGCCTATGAAAATAAATTGTGTAACTTCTCAGAAAAAGTAATTAGGTGAAGCATGGCATATAGCCTAATGAATTATACATAAATAATGAAATATTGAAAATAAATAAAACACTGCATTATCTCTTCTATCCCCACTGACTAAAATGGAAATTATGAATTGCCTTTCAGAGGGCCTGAATGAAAACCCTTCTACCTAAGTTGGATGGGGGTAGTTTCCCACATCTGTCCTTTCACTGTCTGACTGACGTTCAGAAGGAAAACTGCTCATGTTGGGTAGATACGTAAACATGGAGTTTTCTATATATTTTGAGGGGGAAGGTAATGGAGGCCACTTGAGATCAGGATCAGCAAGGTCACAACTGCCACATCAGAGCACTCATGAAGGACAGAGAAGTTAAGTGCTTCTCCCAAGCGGGAAGAAATTCTAGTTTGGGCTGTAACTGCCCTCATCTACATGATGCAACTCGTATGGCCAAGAATGACTTAAATAATACCTTTCCACTCACAAGGCTCCTCTGAACCACAAATCCATGAGTAATCACTGGACAGGCCCATTTTGCCTCGCTGGTGGCCCAAACTTGATGCATACAGGAAGTTCCCCATCCACTACTCTTTTCACACAGCCAGCCTCATGTCTGCCTTTTTATGTACCACCCCCCATCCCCATCCCTGTTTCATGAAAAGACACTGCATCACGAGTCTCCTGGTTCTGAGGCATTTCGTCAACCTCCCCATCACACCATTAAGTCATACTCAGGTATCTCTTCACTGGTGCCATCTCACTCTTAAACCAACTTGGACAACTCATCCTGGTTGTCAACTTGACAAGTCTTGAAAGAAGAACCTCAGCAGATGAACTGCCTCCTTTAGGTTGTACTGTAAGCATGATTGTGGACAATCTTCTTGATTAATCATTGATGTAGGAAGGTCCAGCCCACCGTGGGCAAGGCCACCCCAGATGGATCATCCTGAATTGTACTTTAAAAGCAAGCTGGATAAGCTAAGGGAAACAAGCCTGTAAACATCAATCCTCTCCAGTCTCTACTTCAGTCCTGCCTCTAGGAAACTACCCAGAGCACCTATCTCCACTTCTCTAGATGATGGACTGAACTGTATAAGTCAAATGAACCCGTTCTTTCTCAAGCTGCTTTTGGTTATGGTGTTCATCATGGCAGCAGAACCTTAACCAAAACAGAGATTGGTATAAGAGAGTAAGATATTGTTTTGACAGATGTGAGCATGTTGTTTGGGGGCGGGGGGAATTGTGAAATAATTTTGGAGCTTTGTGCTTAAAAAGGCATTTAGTGCTCATGGTCTAATTGGCTGTTACAGGAGTTTGGGAAACAGGAATATTCAGAGATGTGCAGAGGGCAGAAGCCTGGCTTGTGAAATTCTAGAGCTGGCAAAGAGTCCATCAGGGCCATGTCAGTGATGTTTTGAATTAAGAAGGAACTTGGAGGAGTAGAGGGAGGGGAAACTATAATCAAGATATATTGTATGAGAAAAGAATCTACTTTCAATAAAGGGGTGGGGTAGAAAAGAAGCTATTATTTTCATACTCCAGTGAAAAAACTAAACATCCAAGACTGTATTGGCAGCACAAACTGGACTTGGTGAGGGTGATAAAGAAAAGAAAAAAATGTGTATTTTAAAATAAAAACTATTATTGGGAGGCAAGAAAAACTTTCTCAACAATAAAGAGGTCTATTTATCATAGCATATTCACCTTCTAACAAATGCAGCCAAACCCAGAGTTCCAGCCATAAAGAAAAGACTGGTAGAGTATTCAGTGGAGAAGTCAGAAACTACAATAAGTTCCAACCTACTACAGCACATTTAAAGAGCCTTAGCAAGAACAAGAAGCTTGAAACACAGTCACCCAGCAAACAGTTGACTGTGCTCTACATGTGGCCAAGCAACAGCAGGACAATAAGGTAGACTGTTTGTGTTTAGAAAAAAACCTAATGGGTTTAATGTAACTCAACAATGTGTGTGTGTGTGTGTGTGTGTGTGTGTGTGTGTGTGTGTGTGTGTATCTGAATAAAAAAAAATACACAAAAATGAATAAAAGTAGCTCTGGGAAAATCCACAAATATTTGGGAATTAAACAAGACACAACAGAAAAAATATGGGTTAAAAAACAGAACACAGAAGAAAAGATCATTTAAATTGACCACTTTACCTGTAGCTAAAGCAATGAATGGATAGATTTTTTTTTTGCATCAAAACTCCTAACAACATTAAGGAAATATAATCTAAAGCAACAGTTCTCAACCTGTGGGTTGTGACCCATTTGGGGTTCAAATGACACTTTCATAATGATTGTCATAGGAAAACACAGGTATTTATAATTCATAACAGTATCAAAATTATAGTTATGAATTAGCAACAAGACAACTTTATGCTTGGGGGACACCACAACGTGAGGAACCACACTAAAGGGTCGCAGCACTAGGACGGTGGAGAACCACTGATCCAAAGCAAACAAAAGAATGAAAACAATCAAGATGGGAGTGGAAACCAAAGACATACAATAAGTACAGAATCCTCACTAGAACCAAATTTCATTGCTTGAAAAGATAAAAAAAAAATTATAAACAAAGTTAAACTGATTAAGAAAAAAGCCTACAAATCACCAATATCAGAAATGAGAGCGGAAACACCATCAAAGATCAGGCAGAATAGTGACAGTGTATCAGAGAACAGGAAAATGGACAGATTTCTTGAATAATTTAGTATCACAAAGTTCATTTAAGAAAAAATGCATTACATGATTATTCATGCTGAAGACTGATCCTTACATGAAACAGAAATGTTTGCTCTCACTGAGTTTTTATTGAACATTTTCCTGGAGAGTCTACTCAACTCAGAAAGAAGAGGAGAGGGAATAAGGGTATTCAGATAGGCAAGAAAGAAACACAGCGGAAAACCCTTACACTCATCAAAATGATTTCTGTAACAATTATAATGAATCTATGAAAATCTACTAGAAATAATATGCAGGTTTATTGAGGTAGTGCAATATCAGTATATAAGAAATGATTGTGCTTTTATGCATAGCCCATGAGAGTCTATAGATTAAAGATTCTTGAAGTATTACTTATAGAAAAATACATATGAACAATTTAAATTTCCCTCCAGAAATTTAACAAAACAGGAATATGATTAAGTACAGTTTATATAGCTATCAAATTAATCTTCATATTTAATATAATCCCAAGCAAAATCCATTGTAAAAATCAGGTTGATTATAAAATTTATAGAAAATGAGAGAATCTGGAATAATCAAACCAATATTTTAAATTAAGAAAAAATTTATGGAATTTATAATTATTAATTTCATGTGTTATTGTAAAGTTAGAAGTTAAGAACAGACAGTATTTGTTTCTTGCCGTTTTTATTTTTATTTTTTTTGAGAGAGGACAAGAACATGAAGTTGGGTGGGTAGGGAGGTGGATCGGTAGGTGGGGAGGGAGGTAGGGAGGGAGGTGGGGAGGGAAGTGAGGAGGGGGTGGGGGAGGAGGTGGGGGGGGAAGTGGGGAGGGAGGTGGGGAGGGAGGTGGGGAGGATCTGGGAGGAGTAGTGGGAGGGGAAAGACTGTGATCAAAATACATTGCATAAAAAGATTTTAAGTAATTAAAAAAAAAACAGAACATGGAGTGCTGGCACTGTATGTGCATGGTAAAGCAGGAATCATGATGAAGAGTTCATCCTTAGAGCTGAGTGCTGCCAGCCAAGCTTTGACAAAGCTGCTCAGTGTAGAAATATTCTCTTTCACAGATTGTCTGGGAGAATTTGGATGATCATCTTGTGGAATAAACATAATTCTCTCATGCAATTCACACACACACACACACACACACACACAATAACTTGAAACTGTACTAAAATACAATGGCTGAAGCTATGAAATTTATAAGAGAAAGAAACATGTTGATGATTTTAAGCTAGGAAAGCATAAGCTATAAGAGAAAAAATTAAAAGATTTCATAAAGATGACGTTAAGAAAATGAAAAGGAGACACAAACTAGAAAATTTGCAAAATGTGTCTTATAGAAAACTTACATTCAGAACATCCTTTAAAGCAGTCACACCACAGTAAGATGTGTGAACTGACTTTTCTAAATAACAGAAGATTTGAATAATTTCTGCAGCAAGGATACATTACAAATAATAATAAACACATGAGTCATAAGTCATTAGGCAAAATCTGATTTAAATCATTGTGAGAAAACAAGTTCTTTTTAAACAGGCTCCCAGCACCGGATATTAGTGAAGACAGAGAACAGCTCTGATGCTCAGAAATTTTTATTTGGAAAAAAATCAAAGAGCTATTTGGAAAATGTTCTATTCTCTCCTCTTTTTTCTTCTCCTTTGTAAATCTTAATATTATTTTCCAAAGGCCAATCAAATCTAGATTACATGTTTATCTATGGAAAAAATGACAGCATACAGTCACAAAATATATTCATGAATGTTTAGCAACTTTGTGTTCATTGTGTTCATGAGCTGAAAAAAAAAAAAAAAACAGCCCAATGCTACTATTGGAAACTGGAAAACAAATTGTGGCCACACAACAGACAACGAGTCAACAGTGAAGAGGAATGCAATGCCGTCATACACTGGAGTACGAAGGCTGCCAGCTGCATTTTGCTCAATGAGAAAACGTCCTAAGAAATATTGCAGTGAGAACAATTATATCAGTGAACTATCACAGTGTGGTTTAAAAATATATGATGACTCAAAATAGGTAAAACAACATTCAGCAGGATGGTAAGAAAGTTCTGTGTCATAATTTTACTTAAAATTTCCTTAGTTTGTTGGGTTTTTAATCTTTCAAAAAGCTGATTTAGATACAAAGGTTATTTCAGTTTGCCTGGAAGAAAAATATTGAGTTAAAATATGTCTATAGTGGACACAAATGAAGGAGGAAGAACAGATAAATGGAGAGAAGGAGAAAAAGAGATTTCCCACTGAAGAAAAATAGTCTTGCCAAAAATATAGAACAGAAAGGTAAGGTGTGGTAAAATTTAGCAGATGTAAAATAATAAGAGTTGAAATAAAGAAGGCATGGATTAATGAAGTTAAACTCAGAAGGGCCTTACCTTGGTCTAGACACCATAAAAGCAGAAACCTAACTTGGGGTTCCCTAATGAAATATCCAGAGCACCCCTGTGAAGTCAACATAAGACTATAAAATTAAGTGATAACAAAGGAAGGTAGACAGACACTGGTGTTGATTATCCAGAGTTGTGAGTGAAGAACAAGACTGCAAGTCCATAGACAAGGACTGCAAGAACAGGAAGATGAGAAGTCTAGTCCCAACTATGTCAATGGTTTCTTTTAATGTTGCTATATTAAATCCTATTAAAAAAAAAACTGGCTAGGTGAGGTGGTACCTGTCTGCTATCCCAGCAAGACAAATGCTGAAGTTGGGGGATTCTGAGTACATGGCCAACCCGAGCTAGCTACATAGTGAGATCACATATGAAAACACCAAAATTAAGAGAAGCCAAACCATTGTTATTCGATAAACAGAAGCAAGAAGAAGAGGGATGTTCATTACAAAGCACACTGAACATAAACAAGGGTCCAGATCCTAGGAAACAGAAAGCCCATCCCAGGTACCAGGCAAAACAAAAAGACATGGTGGCATGAAAAGCAGATACAGGTGGTATAGAGAAGTGGATTTTTACCAAGATGAACTGATGTATTTCAAGGTGGCTGTGGGTCAAATCAACAGAGACACAGTAGTCTTGAAGTCCCATGCTCCCCAAAACATAGTTTCATGTTACTGAGTGCAAAAACTAATGGGAGGAGAAAAGGTAAAAGATAAAAATATTGTTTTTATTTTATTGCACTTCTCTCATTAATTGATACAAGGAGAAAAAACCCACAGAAGGGAGATTTGAGTATCACAGCAAGCCTGTCTGACCTAACTCACACACCTTCTACCACAACCACAGAACACTTATTCAGAGAGCGTGGAAGGTTTTTGAGACTAGCATGTATTGAGAGCCACAAAGGACCAATGCATTTCAAGGAGTTGAAATAAGCCCTGTTAGTAAAAGCCATAGAAATAAACTAGAACTCAATAATTAAAAAGATAAGGGAGCCCACACGTCTTTAGAAATTGAGATACAGTCTTCTATCCAACCAATATGTAAAAGATGAAATCATTAAAGGAAATGTAAATATTTTGAACTGAGATATGTTGAATGCATCAAGTATATTTTCAAATTTCTTAGGTCTGGACACACCTCTAGGTTATACACACCTCTAATCCTCACCTTTGGAGAGTGGAGGCAGAAAGATTAGGAGTCCAATTCGAGCTTCCATTATAGAGCTTGAGGCCACTATGGGCTGCATGAAAACTGACTCAACAGCCTCTCTAACCCACAAAGCACCTCTTTGAAAGCATTAATCTGACAGTCACAAAATTAACTCATCTTCTTCTCAGAGTTAAAAAAGCAAGAACAATCCTTGGGCAGTGGAGACTCCCCAGCTAGCTGAGCTGCCTGCAAGTCACCTTGGCCAAAGATACAGCTTTGAGTCTCACCAAGGCTGGGTGGGCTTTTCAGTGATGTGACTGCCCTGGGTGACCTGTCATCAGTAACCCCAACAAGCATGAAAGGGTTCTTTAAGTCTTTGCTTTTGCTTGGAAATCCTGGATCTGTCACAAGCTTCTCTGTTGACTTGCTAAGATGTTCAAAGAAGTCTTTCTGGACAGCTCAGGCTTGTCCAGCACCTCCCTGGCTAGCTAGGACCAGAGCCTGGCTTAATAAGAGCATGGCTCACTGAGCTTCTTATCAGAGAGGAGGAAGAAGGTCCCTGCTCAAGTGTCCTGAAGACTCACACACCCTGCACCTGTTAAGCAGGTGGAGTTAAAGCTGAACCACATGAGCCGTACGAGGTGACACTGTATTGCTGCTTAAATAATGACGAACAGCAGGGCACACTGGGGCATGGTGGGGGCACACTGGGGCATGATGGGGGCACACTGGGGCATGGTGGGGGCACACTGGGCCATGGTGGGGGCACATTGGGGCAGTGTGCCCATATGGGGCAGCTTCTTGTATGGGACAGCCATGCTGAGTCCGAGGAACTTCAGAACTCGTGCTTGGCTCTCCAAGCCAACCTGAGTTTTACATAGAGAATAGTTTTTCCCAATACTCAGAGGATAGGCTCACAGGCTCAAATCCTGAACAATTTCTTGATAAGACAAGTGACACACAGTTTTGAATCCAATAAATTTTATCTGTCCAATTATAAACACTGGGGGGTTCAGACAGGGCAAGGATATACACCTCACTCATGGGCAAGCTGCCGGTGGACCAGCTTCCCATGACAGGAACACCAGACCCCACTCCATCTGAGCATCTTAGCACCAGAGCAGGTGGGTGGCTGGGAGAGGCTGAGGATGACGGAAGGGAAAGGAGCCTGGGCTTTGTGGCTAGATGGTGATGGGATAGCTGGCGTGGCTAGATGGTGATGGGATAGCTGGCTGTAGTCCCAGTCGGCTTCTCCCTCACCAAGTGGCATGAAACTTGCTTGCCATCACCAAGCCAGACGAGGCCTGCAACGCAATTGCCTGTGTTCCTTTTGAGTCAAGCAGGAGCTGGTGTGTGTGGCTGGGCGCTGCTTCCCTGAAACCCTGTCTCCTTCTTCTTCTTGTGAGTGCCCCTGTTTCCATGACACTCTTCCTTTCTCCTTCCTCCTTCTCACAGCAGGTGACACTCTCGGTCCCATGTACTTGTCTCCTTGCTATCCCTGTGCATGCCCCATGCCCCTGCCCCATTTCCTTGCTGAGTACACTTGTCTCTTGCCTTTTCGGCTTGTGCTCACCACCCTGGCCCCATTAGCATGAAGGGTTTTACACAGAGAGGAAGCAAGGACAGAGCACTTCTCTGCTGCTTCCTGCCTTCTCCCAGAGGCTCTCCTATCTGCCTTTTTCTGTCTCCATGCATGGTTGTCTGTCTTTTTCTGTGTCTCTGTCCCCCACCTTCTTGGATGGCTGAGCCTTTGCTTCTGTGTCTCATTCATGGGACCTCCAGGCCCCGATCGATGTGGCGGTGGGGGAGGTGACCAGTGGAAGGCCTGCACAGCTGAAAAGCTCAGTGGCTGGAGCACTTAAGAGGGAGACTGTGTAATTAAGTGGAGATCGGCCCTCCAGCCCCCTGGGCACTGGGTGTCAGCAGCAAGAGGAAGCCCCCTCATTACCCGGTGAAGAGCGCCATGATTGGCCACTCTGGTCAGGCCTCTGGTGGCCCCTTTGTTACCACTGTGGAAGGAGTGCACTTTCTTCAAGCTGGCTTTGCCAAATGTTATCATTTTAAAAGCCGTGAATGAGGGGGAGTGGGGCCTAGGGGTATACACAGCCCCATATGCTGGGGACAGGGAGACAAGTGTAATACTGCACTATTAGACTGACGCAGGAGCTCACTTCTGCCCCGAACATGAGACAGCTTGAGAGGATTATGCAGGACAGGCTGTCACACGATGAAATTTTCAGAAATCTGTTAACCCCTGCTCAGACCCAGTGAATATTTTATTACCCCACATGGAGAAGGCAAGGTATATTTATTAACTGTGGGAAGAGACAGCCAAGAGACTGGGCACGTGAAAGCAGAGAAGAAGCAGAGTCCTTAGCATCCAGTTGGGACAATCACAGGCAGGAAGGTGATGAACAGGGTAGGAGGGAGGGCTGGGTCTGCTAGAAAGATGAAATGAGGAGAGAATGGCAGTGGGAACAGGGCAGAGAGGAGCTGGCTGGGGCTGCATGAGACGATGCAGTGTGGCTGCTGGCCCAGTGAAGATGATCACTGATGGCCATGGCAGTCAGCATCAAAAATACCACCAAAGCCACCCAAACCTTCAGAAAGAGAGAGAGAGAGAGAGAGAGATGGGGCAGGAAATGATGGAGTAGATTTCAACTAGAAATGTTTTAACTGAGACCTCATTCAACATGCTGAACTCCAATGGCTTTTTCTTATAACCCAGGGGAAGACAATTTTTATTTTAGAGAAAAATGGAGAAAAGAATCACTTAGCATCACAGACTAGAGGGGTTACACTAACTGAGTGTAGCAACTGATCTCACCGTGCATAAAGAACGCAGAAAACATGGAGTGGGGATGTCGGGACCTTCACTCCCAATCCATCCAGGTGACCTGGGTCAGGCATCACACTGGGGACACAGGCATGTTCTCCAAGTACATCTAGGGGAAAGGACAGCAGAGGATTTGTAAGCACTGACACAGATGGTGGCCAGTGCCTCCCATGATGCCACAGGAGAGAGAAGCATCAAGTTGGGAAGGCTTCTCCATGGACACCTGGATCTGCATAGGCCCTTAAAGGGGTCACACTTATTCCTGGTTCTTTTCCACTTTGTGTCAGGAAACTGAGTCACATGGCAATGCCAGATCCTAGACGTGCGCTTGTCTAGATCTTCTCAGAGAAGCTTGTAGTCTCGCTAGGTCTGGAGTCACTAGGTCACCTGGGATGGGTGAATGAACAAGCTAATGTCTGTCTGCCCAGCAAAACTGCATGCCATTTTAAAGTGACAGACTTCTGTGTGCTTTCAACAAATAAACTGGACACAAAATGTAGAGTTCCACAGAACATGTGGTGCATGTGAAAACAGCTTAGCACAGTCCCCTGCTCACACACACACACACACACACACACACACACACACACACACACACACGGACAAATAAAAGCACAGCTCCTGGGCTTTTCTGTAAATTGCCCAGATTACTGAGATAACGTTTGCCCAACAATGTCACAGGGTCACAGAAAAAACCAACACAATATGCTTCTCCAAACCGAGCCCATCTGAACACCCGAGCTCGGGTGTAAGCAGAGCCCAGGGGGTGAATGACAGAACAAAAGCACCCTCCGCTAATTGACTGAAAAATTAGCCGGGGCGCCCCATGGGAGGCACGGGAGCGGCGGCAGATGGAGGCTGCTGGGCACTGCTGCTCAAAGGCTCCCTGAAACCTGCTGCGGATCCTCTGCAATTATGGGTCACAGCACTCCTCTTGTTAGACAGAACACCAGAAAGTCAGGGCAAGGGACAGAGGGCCAGAAGGTCCCACTTGCCCCATCTCCAAGCTGAAGCTCCTAGAAAGCCTGTCCAAGCACCGGGGCTGCACGCTTCGGATTGTTTGTATGTTTTTATACACTTGGCCTCTGGCCCGAACAGCTGCTTTCTTTGATTCTGGTGATCTGAATTAATCCGCATCGCTGTCTTGATCGTGAGCTGTGGGTCTGTAGTTCTTGGGTGGCACTAGTGGGGCTGCTTCTCTGAACACCACCTCATCAACACTAGCCCGGATGGCGATTCCCCTAATGAGAAATGAAAACCTGTGGCTTAGAACATTGGAGCCCACTGACTTGACTATACTAGCTACTGAGCAACCGCAGGGATGTCTCTAACTCCACCTCCACCGAGTTGGGAGTACAGGCCCACAGGCTGCCATGCCCAGCTTTGAATCCTGATTATTGCAAGTCCTCATGCTTCTGTGGAAAGTGCTTTATTGAGAGATCATCTCTCCAGTCCTACCCTTCCGTCTTCTGCCATAATAAACACTGAGTAGAATAAAGTAAGAGTACTGTTCCGTCATCATCTGACTTGGAACAAATATCAACACTCTGCAGGCTTCCTTTCTTACATGCTTCTCAGGCATCAAAACGCAACTCTATTTCTCTCGGCATTACATTCTATTAAAAGACTCACTGCCAGGCTGGAGAGATGGCTCAGCTCTCAAGAGCACCGGCTGCTCTTCCAAAGGACTCAGGTTCAATTCCTAGCATTCACATGGTGGCTCACAACTGTCTATAACTGCAGTTCCAGGGGATCTTCTGGCCTCCTCAGTCACTAGGCACATAGTGGTACACAGACATGTATGCAGACAAAACATGGATGTGCATAGAATGTTTCAAACTGAAATAAAAATTTTAAACACTGACTGTTGAATGACTAATTCAGATTCATCACCTCACTTTGCATGAGTTTCTGTGTTTGTTTCACCTTGGAGTTTTGTGGAGGACACCACCCTTCCTAGAACATCCTGAACGTCCCTATCATGGCGTGGACCAACTCACAGCACACCCCAGAGAGAACATGGGACATTTGGGCCAGCTGTGCACACAGGATGATTTTTTGTTTTTAGAAAATATAGAAACCCTTTATGTTGTTACATATAAGATACATTCTGTGGATAAATGTGTTACATTTTTTTTTCAAATAATTTTGTACATAATAGTAATACTCCATCACATCAGCAACTCTAGAATAAAAGATCATAGAAGAAATCACCTAGAATATGGCAGAAATATCAGGCCTTTTATCCCCCTGTCCCCTTGCCCCTTTGGATGGCTCCACGATGACATTTGAGGTCAGATGGAACCCACAGTTTTGCAGTGTAACTTATTCAGTCAGCATTTTAGGTTTTTTTCTTACGTTGCTACACTGTTTGCAACCAGCATTTTATTACTAGATCAAGTACCACTGTCATGACCGTCTTACCCACTCTGTCGTTGTTGGATTTCAGATTCTTCCCTAGACTTTAATTTTTAAACTTACACCAGTAGGCACGTCCTTTCACAGGCTGCTGTGGTCTGTGTAATACCATCAGAACTATGACGCTCCTCACATCAACACTTGCCACACTCTCTTACCTCTGCGTCTGCTTCTGCAGCTTTGACCCCCCAGGAGCCTCAGGACTAAGTCGCTCTCTGGGAATGCCTCCTAGGCACAAATGCGACTGTGCAGCCTGTGACTGTGCAAGCCGGCAGCTCCTCCCCGCCCAGCACAGTGTCCATGAGAGCCATTCACACCTCGCCTGTCAGCACCCTCCTTTCTGTGTCTGGAAAGTCTACCACGGAACAGGCACAGGGCAGACCCAACCGTCTGTGGACAGATACCGGAGACACCACCGCTCATTGTTAGGCTGTTACAGAGAGAGTTATCATTTGGAGGTGTGTCAGGAACATACATTTTTGCTACTCTAGGATTGTTATTCTAAGGATGTTGTCCTGGGTGAATTGGGAAAGGGGTGGTTAACTTGAAACACTAACATTTTCTAGAGAAGTGTCATGGATATCTCTTCTGCTGCTTGTCTGGGTCTGTGTCTTTGGAGCCATTTGTACAAATCTTTTGCCCATTTTTAATTAGATACATTTTTACTGTTTGGGGACTTTTAAAGATATGTGAGTTAACAAGTTATCCTCTAGTAAATTATTTAAAAATGCCTGTTTCATACTCCCTTGACCTTTCCCCCTCACATGGGAGCAACTGAACCCTCTTATGTAAACAGTAAATGTTTCTCATGCAGGGCTGCTTGTGCCCAGTACTCTCTTTTCAACCCTGTGATGTTTGTGAGGTGAAGCCATCGTTTCTATTGATGGGTAATCTAAATCTTTTTGTCTCTATTTTCTCCTTGTGGGTATAGCTCAAAGTTTGCCGTTTCTGTTGACTGGTTGCAAGAAACTTCATCCAGAGTTTGCCACTTCGTCTTGGTCATATGTTTTCTTCCTCATGTGTCTTGCTCTTCCATTACTTCCAGCCATTCTTAATGTGTGCTTATTTCTTTCATGTAGGAAAAGGATGTGTACTTCTTTGGTGTGAAACTATTTTTAGTTTTTCTTGTACACTTCAAGCTTTTCTTCAAGTCACCTCAGAAAATTGAGCCGACGCACTTCCCCTCTTTTCTTCAAAATAGTTCTGCATTCTTTAAAATGTCCTCCTGTGCTTTTAGATTATTCACAATTGTGCTGCTTAATTTCTAAGAGTTGGAAGATGTCTTTATCTCCTTGGTTCAATTCTCTTCTGACTTTAAAAATGAAGTTTATGTGACACAGTGCCACTAATGAATGAGTGTACTGACCAGGGTGGCAGACTTCCCTGGTGAAAGTTGCAGGAACATTTGCTAAGCAGCGGCTATGTTGGTGGAGTGCTGGGAGGCCCCCAATAGTTCTGGCTTGCTTCTGGTTACACTTTATAGCTGAAGAGCTGACCATGCTCAGAGCCTGGCTCTCCAGGATCCTTGAAGATTTTCTTGTGTGAGTTCATCTGTTAGGGAGAGAGGAATGCAATGGGACCAGTTATGTATGTGTTTCTCTTTCAGGGGCTGGATTTGCCCCCACAGTTCTGGGGTATGCTAGTCCATTTTTAATACCACTGTGTCTGCTTGTGAAACTTTGTTAGCATCTGCACAGGCCACCTTCAGTCCTCCCTGTTTTCTTGGCCTGGAATTGGGTTCTTCCTATCAGCATAGATGCTCTGGTTCTCAACGGTGTTTCCAGCAGAGCCTTCCAACCTTGCTCATCAGAAGGCCCACAGCATTGCACCCTGAATGATAGCTTGCTTCCTGCTAACCTAGTGCTGTGGACATTGTGTAATATTTTTGTCTTAATTGTGCTACATAGAGAGTTCTCATCGAAGGATGATTTTTATAATTCTTTGACAATTTCATACATGCACACAAGGTACGTTCAGAATATGTTCCCCAATTCCCTTCCCACTTCCCTTGCTCTCCAACACTTCCCCTTTCTACCTTCATGTCTTTCTCTTCCTTTTCCTCTTCTCTTCATTACTTACTGAGTCCAGTTAGTGTCACCAGTATGTGGATGGGTGTGGGGCCATCCACTGAATCATTGGAAACCACCCAAGGCCACACCCACAAAGAGAAGTGAACCTCTCTCTCATCAGCCACCAAATGGCAATAGGTCCTCAGCTAGGGGTGGAGCGTCATGATCCCCTCTGCCGTCCATGCTTGAATATTGACTGGCTTTATCTTACTCAGGTCTTGTGCCGATGCTTCCTGTTCACAATTGCAACACCACGTCATGTCCAGAGACCAGCATCTCACAACTTTCCTCCCCGTCCTCCCGTTTTTACATTCCTTCCTTCTGCTCTCATGTCTGTGATACTCCTTTTGGGGTGGAGTGTGTGGCTTACACACCCTATTTAGAGTTGAGCACTCACAGGTACTTATTCTCAGCACTCTATTTATGAGCCTCTGTGTTGACCCTTGCACAAACTGGGCACTTAGGTTAAAAATCCGAAAATGGCAGAGGGGGTGGTTTGAATAGGAATGGCCCCATAGACTCGTGTTTGAATGCTTGGCCCATAGGGAGTGGCACTATTAGGAGGTGTGGCCTTGTTGGAGGAAGTGTGTTACCTTGGAGGTGAGCTTTGAGGTCTCATATACCCAAGCTATGCCCAGTGTGGCACACAGTCTCCTTCTGCTACCTGCAGATCAAGATGTAGAACTCTCAGCTCCTTCTCCAGCACCATGTCTGCCTGCAAGCCACCCTACTTTCTGCTGTGCTAACAATGGATGAAACATCTGAACTGTAAGCCACCCAATTAAACGTTTTCCTTTAGCTAGAGTTTTTCTGGCTGGCCCACAGTCAGGACAAATCTCTATCACCCGCCAGTCCCACAGCCGCTCAGACCCAACCAAGTAAACACAGAGACTTATATTGCTTACAAACTGTATGGCCGTGGCAGGCTTCTTGCTAACTGTCCTTACATCTTAAATTAATCCATTTCTGTAAATCTATACCTTGCCATGTGGCTCGTGGCTTACCGGCATCTTCACATGCTGTTTGTTATGGCGGCGGCTGGTAGTGTCTCCCTCCGCCTTTCTGTTCTTTCTTTTCTCCTCTCTGTTAGTCTTGCCTATACTTCCTGCTTGGCTACTGGCCAATCAGTGTTTTATTTATTGACCAATCAGCAACACATTTGACATACAGACCATCCCACAGCACACCCCATTAAACGTTTTCCTTTATAAGAGTTGTTGTGGTCATGGTGTCTCTTCACAGCAATAGAAACCCTAAGTAAGACAGAAACTAAGTTAAAGAACCTCCATTCAAATGTGCCCTTGGCCGCCTGTCATGCTCTCAGCCTTGTTCTCTGCAGACCTCTCAGAATGAGGGGTCCTTACTGTGCGTTCATCTCATCCATCACACACGGTTACCCTGACAACATACCTCCAATAGCTTGTGTTGATGAGTCATGTCTGTGCTCACTGTAGCCACTGCAAAGAGTGCACACAAGGGAGCTGTAAGTGTGGCCCATTTGTACACGGGTTCAGGGCTGACCATTTAGGCTTGTATGATCTGTCAGGAGGCTCACTGAAGAAAAATAACTGATTCCCTTCCTCAGTGACCATTGATGGACAGCAGCCTTCCAATGAGAGGTGGGGTCTTGTGAACCCCGCCCCCATCCGTGTTGGGATGTGGAGTTGTATGACCTAATGCACAGGGTCTTATGAACCCCGCCTTCATCTGTTTTGGCATGTGGAGTTGTTTGACCTAATGCACGGGGTCTTGTGAACCCCGCCCCCATCCGTGTTGGCATGTGGAGTTGTTTGACCTAATGCACATCTTACATAGGCAAGCACACCGTTGTGAGTTCACATTCTGCTTCGACCCAGACTTGCCATTTTATTATTGGTTTCGTTTTCTCTCCATTTTTGTCTCAGGCTTTCATCTTTTCCTGCTCTGTTGGATCATTTGCATATTTTTAGCATCCCACTGCAGTTCTAACAACTACTGCATTTTTTACTGTTTCTCTCTATACCTTTGTGAGTATAAATATTCATATCTGTATATATTATATGCTTATGCATTCATATCCATCCACATATATCCTTACATATTCATATGTGTGTATGAATATGCATCCATGCTCATGTGTGTGTATTAGTTTTAAGGGTTTCTCCAAGGACTGAAATCTACATACTTAATTTCTCATGGTCTCTTAGCACCAATATTCTCTCTTGAAGCCCTCTGGACATTCCCTTCCTTTTAATATTACAGTTGTCTTCTACACAACATCTGCATGTATTAAGCCCCCAAGTATTAAATACCATACAGGTTGCTTTCAAATAACAAAAGTGCTTTAGGAATGTCAGCGATGAGCACACTAAACCCCACATCTCTCATCCACTCCCATTCTCGGGCTGATGTTTTTCAAATGTCCTTTCCCGTCTGTGGAAACATGTCCTGACATCGGGTTATGCAAAGGGCCTTGGCCTGTGATTTCTCTGGTTCTCCCTTCATTGAGGAAGTTTCACTGGATTCATTCATAGCACACTGTGCCTGAATCTGGAGCCCAGGGTTCACGGTGCTCATAAAGCACCTTAGAGATTTTCTAGTGTTCCTCGCTTCTGATGGGAAAGGCTGATCCCTGCGCCCCCACCCCACAACATGGTGCAGAACATTTGTGGGTACTGAACTTTGTTGATGTTGGTTTTCAGCTGTCTTACTGTGCTGCATCTGCAGCAGTTTCCCTTGGCCTGATACTGCCAGGGTGGCCCTCAGTTTCTCCAAGCTAACACAGAGGATGCTTTCTGCTATACCAATAACCTCAGACATTTTCCAACATCAAACTCTCTCCTCTAGTACTCCAGTGGCATAGAGACCAGAGACCTGTCAGTGTTCTCCAGGCCTCTGTGTGACAGTCATTCTTAAACTCTAATTGTCTTCTCAGTTTCTCAGGCTTTTTAATCTTCAGAAAAAAAAAAAAAAGAAAGAAAGAAAGAAAGAAAAAAAGAAAAGAAAAATAATAATAATTCTTTAGATACTGGAATCAGGGCATCTCAGAAAAGGTAATGTTGTGGAAACTTTGGGGAGAGTAAGTAGCATGAACAAAGTATGTTTGCCCTCACTTTCTACACGGAAAAGCCTTTGGACCAGACTGCAGAAAGGATTATCCAAACCACACAAAGGAAGAACACAGGCCTCTACACTAGCGAGTCCTTGAGCATTACCAAACACCAGTATGTAAGTAAAGTGGTAATGGTGCTCTCCATGTGGCAAATATCAACCCATGAGGAGTAAAGTCCAGGAGTCCTCATCCTCAGAGGCCTTGCTGATTCACCAGGCTCTGAGTGGTGTCCCAGGCAGACCCTCTGAGAAGATCAATGAGTTGCACACAGGAAGACCCAAGGGGAATGACCAGATAATCCTTAATGAAGAGCAGAATGGAACTGTGAGCTGGGCTCTTAAAACCAGAGAGAGTAAAAAATATACATTAAGTATGAAAGATAAAACACTTTAACTAAAAACAGACATTTGGAAGTGTTTGTGATAGACCAATAGAAATTGTATGCAGTAGTGAGGTATATGTTTTCATGCATGTACACTGCAAAATGGTAGGCTTGGGCTAATTAACATATCAACTGCATCAAATACTTATTATTTCTTTGTAGTGCTGATAAGTGAGATCCATTCTCTCCACTAGTTGATACAGTTGATGCATTGCTACCAAGTATATTCCCAGTGCAGGGACACAAATCAACAACCCTGTACCCCTGTGAATCTGAAGTAGGAGAGGAAACCATGCTCACTGAGCAGCCTCTTCATAGAACATGGCAGGGTGGGCAAAGATGGAACCAGGTGCCTGTATTTGAAGCTGCTCATGGAGAATCCCAAAGCAGAGAATGTAAGTGTCCATCTAAAGGGAGTTCATGATTTTCAGAGGATCATATGCTAAGCTGTAAGATGAATCTTTAAAAAAATTTCAAGTCTTAAAATCATGCAGTATTTTCTTGGGTCATAACATGAAGTTTCCCCCAAAGTCAATGAACAAATTGAATATGGTCCCAGGAAAACTCTAAGAGAGTGAGTTTTGTAGAAGTCAATAAGTTGGTTTTAAAATGCATTTTGATACAAAAAGGCAAATAGCATAAAAACAAGGTTAAACTATTTTTTTACTTGACTTATAATCTGTATAAAGCTCAGAAATCAGGACAGTATGATATTGAAATAAGAAAAAAAGAGACTTGTAGATTCCTGAGAGAGAACAGTGTTCAGTGATGGATCCTGTGTGATCACACAGCCAGTGACTTATAGAAGTGGAGGTGGACATTGTCTGGTAAGTACTGTTTTCTCAAAGAAGTGCCACTGTGAAAACTGGGTATCCATGACACACAAAGCAAGACCAGGACATTTTGCTCACATTACACACAAAATTATTTCAAAAGGCGATGTAGACACCAATGTAAAGCCAACAGTGTAAATGCTATAGATAAAAGGAGTTGGGGAATTGCTTATTGGTTTATCATGCCCCAAAGTGCTATGGTGTCTTGAATGAGAATGGTCCCATAGGCTTATATATTTGAACAGTTGTCCCCATTTGGTGGAATTGTTTTGGGAGAATTAGGAGGTGTGTCATGGGTTTCCCGGTGTGCTCTCTGCCTCTTGCTTACAGTTTTTGAGATGTGCATTCTCAGCTGTTCCTGCTGCCATGCCGTTGTTCACTCCACCATTATGGGCTCTAGCCCTCTGAAGCCATAAACCCAAATTAAGACACTTCATTTTGTGAGTTCTCTTGGTCATGGTGCTTTATCACAGCCACAGAAAAGTAATTAATAAAAATTTAAAACTAAATAGTTAAAAGATTACCATGGTACTCCACTTATTTCATATGTGCATATACACACATATACAGGTGCACATCCTGTGCATTCACACACAGAGTCCAGAGCTCCACATCAGGTGTCTTTACACTTTCCATCGTAGTTTTCTGAGGGTCTCTCTGTACCTGGAGCTGGTCAGTTCAGCAAAACTAGCTGGACAGGGAGCTCCAGGGACCAAGCTGTCACTGCCTCTCCAGTGCTGAGATGCGGATGTGTACCACTGCTCCGGGCTTGTCACATGGGCTCTGGGCATCACTTTCAACTGTAGCCCCTGACAAGCCTATACCTATATTCATAAGCAAATGCCCAGACAAGGCAAGGCAGCATTAAAAGACCTTCTGTGAAGCAAACAACCAGTCCTTCAAACACTAACAATCACTGAAAACGAGGAAAGTACAGGCAACTGTTACAGTAAAGAGAAGCCCGAGGTCAGGAAAGGAAAAGATGTAATGTGAGATCCTGCAGGGATCCTGGGACTGAAAGGAAACTAAGTAAATGGAACTTAATTAACAGCAACGTCTGCACGGTGGTTTTAACTGTGACTAGTAGCCATGCTGAGGCAGTCTGTCAATCATAGAGGAACTGGGTGTGGAATATTAAGATATTTTATGCTAACTTCTCAGTTTTTAATGTAAATCTAAATCTACGTCAAGATAAAACACATTTACAAAGTGAAAAGATGGAATTCATGAAAGTTAAAACTTCTCTATGAAATACATCAGTGAGAACACTAGAATTTGAGTCAATAATTGGAAAGAATTCTTCAAAATAAATAAATCTGAGAAGCAATTTCGTCTTAGGAGAGATAAAAATATTTCCAGCCCCATAAGGAGGGGACAGACCCTACTTTTAGTAGAACATTAAGTAGATATTTCATTAAAGAGGACTAGACGTTGTCAACAGGTAGGACAAGCAGATGAGAGGAGCTCAGCTCATTCCACAGTGAGGGGACACAGTTTAAAGCAGCTGTGAGCCACCACCACACACACACCAGGATGGTGGGAAATGGGGACTCACTGCCTCCGGTTTGGGTGAAAATACAGACAATATCTAGCTAGTAAAAGTGTGAAATTGAGAAAAATTTTCTTGAGAAATTCTTCTTAGGATAGGAGAGCTTAAGCTGCTGGGAGATTACTGAAAACAGAGATACTGCCTTGACAGATTCGGGGACAGGTCACTACAACTTCATACTAAGAATGATATGATCTGAGTGGCTCCAGGAAAATCAAACCATCTCAGGAACAACCATCAGAAGTGTAATTGATGGGCAAACAGTCCTCACTGAAAGCCACAGAACTCTGTCAGCAATTACTAAAGCATGGGCTTCTTGCGCCCCTGGTTCAGGAGAGCCTGAAATGGTCCCAGTTAACACCAGTTGTGCATGCATGCTTACACACACACATAGGCACATGTATATGTGTGTGAATTCTACGTTCTATTGTTCTTTCCTTCATGCCAATATTTTCAAGAAAAAAAACTTGATGTATTTTCTGAACATTCTCCTATACAGTCCCTCCATGGGACTCTTCCTGAAACTGCCCTGTGCCCTGTGCCCGGCCCTCTTGTGGGTATAACCCAATGGATATCCATCCTGACCTTGGTGGCCTTCTTCCTTGTATTGGTTTTATGCTTGACCTTGGGACCTTTGCCAATCAAAAATGTGGAGTCCTTGAAAGTGGCTTTTCACTTCCCAGCTCACTCCCTCTGTGACCTGGGCTCTTGTCTTCCTCCTAGGCTCGACCTCCCTGCTCACTGAAGCGATCTGCTCACTAGATATTTCTAAAGACGCCTCCTTGATAACGTGTTTCTGGAAACTCCGCAGTTACTAGAGTGGTTGGGGCCCATCAGAATCCACCTGACCTCCCACTCCAGCGTTTCTGCCAGTCTGCATTATCTTCACTGGAGACGAACGTCATGCTTACTCCAGCACTCCTGACACCATGGCAACTTCTGAGGTCATACTTCTACTCCCACCTGGTGTGCTCTCTGCTGGGAACACTTCTGGATGGTCACTGGGGTCCGAAAGCCACAGCACACCATCGAGAGGAGCTGAGCCGTCCTCAAAAGGATTCCATTCTTTACATTCACAGACTTTGTTCCTACCTTGTGATGGCATTATTGGACACATCATCACTTCTCAGTCAAAGACGGCAAAGCACTGGCCTGGAGGGTGGGATGGATGGAAATCCACCTCTGAACACCCAGTTGGGAAGAGCACTACATGCAAACATTTAAATTCTCTCTCTCTCTCTCTCTCTCTCTCTCTCTCTCTCTCTCTCTCTCTCTCTCACTCTCCTCTTTCTTTAATCTGTCTTGTCTGTCTCTTGGTATAAGTACTCGGCAGAGAAATATTTTAATGCACACAAACATTATATGTGTATATATGGTGTCATATATGTGTATTTAATTCTCATTTACTCATCAACCGTTTATTAACAATGAAATGCATATGTAAATCTGTTGTAGACACGCACTGGTATCATAATCACTGTGGGAATTCGACCTTGTAATATCCAGCTGATGATGATGGTATTTTTCTTAAAAACAACCTTTACTCTAAGTGTTTTAGACAATGATTTAGTGGTCACACAAATTATATGCTTATTTTACTCCTATTCTTGAGAACCAGATCAAACTTATTAGTGGCTTTGAAACACCAAATAAAAGGCACTTGGGCAGTAGTTGTGTGTGGCAGGGTGAGTATTTATTTTAGGAACTCAGTTCTGCTTTCTAAGTGTCAGATGGACATACTGGCCATGAGCATATTGCCCTCTACCTCCTTCAGGCTGCTTTGGACACAACCTGGAATTAGGTGGTCCACTAGTATACACGGCCCACAGATAGTGGTGTTTCCCACAAATAGCCTTAAAATGGAAAAAGAAATTATGAGAATGTTGGAAACTGTCTCTCATGAACACTAGGCAAATCCAGCCATGCTGAGCCAACTCTAGTAATGGTGGCCACTGACTGAAGCAGATCATGGTGGGTGGGCTCTGTGGGTCCGTGCTGGAGTTTGTAAATGTTTAAATTTGTACTGCAGTCAACCAACTCAGGAGCTGGCCGGAAAGTTTGGTAAGGAGCCATGTGGTAAATACCTCACATGCCACGAGCCTCCCAGTGACTGTCACAGTCTATCTGCTGTGACACACAAAGGACACACTAATGGACGTGAGTCATTGTCTTCCCATGAAACAAGTTTATGATGCTGCAAACACTTGACACAGAATTTTCACAAGGAAAAAAAAATGTTCTTTTTTCATTTCTTTCATTCAACCATTGAACAAATGTGAAAAAGCCTTTGCGGGCTTACAGAAACTAAATGGTAGGCAGAACGTGACCTGAGGATGCAGTTTGAGACCAGAGCCTGGCCTATGAGGATTCCTCAAAGTTCCATCCACGCTGCCCATTTGCAACGTGCCTGAGACATGAGATGTGGCACCTGTGGTTGGCAAATTTCATCTCTTGGTGTAACAAATTTTATTTCCAAACTCAAATTAATACACTCAAATATCTGCACAAGACCAAACTTGTTATAACTCCAGGATAGACAGGAAGTGGTTTGCAATAGCTGAGGAGTTATTGGCTGCTGGGGGAAGGAAAGCCACTTTTCATTAAGGCGGAGGAGTATGACCACTGGTAGGCTGTCCATGCTCTACTGAAGGCCACCACACCCATGTACATATGTGTAGCACTAATTGACTAAATGAGTTATATAAATAAATTAATGACATGAAGTTAAGAAGGAGATGTGCTGGGGAAAGATGGGGGTAGTTGTAAGTGGATCCGAAGGATGAATATATTCAAGGTACACTGTATACATGCATGAAATTTTCAAGGAATGAAAAAAAAAGTTCCAAAATATAAAATACACTCAGAACCCAAGGAGGAAGTTAATTCTAGAAAGTGTGGGGGCTTCCAGGTTTTGCTGATGGGTATTCTAGAGCTATGCTTCTAGGAGCCTGGGTGGTGTGGGGTGGAACACTGCGTGAAACCAAGTAAAAAGAGATTTGTCAAGTATATGCACACCCATGCAGGGCAGCAAAGAGCTCAGGGCTTGTTTTAAATGACCAGGTGAAGAATCTATGTCCTCGGCTCACTGGAGTTTTCCTGCTGTAGTCACAAAACTAGAACACACAGGGCTGAGAGTGGAATTGTGACAACCTCATTCGTCCTGGTCTCTTCCAGCAAGAAAACAAATAAAAGACAATTTTTAAGGAGCGGTCTGGAAGAAGTGCCCCTTAGTTATGCTTACGGGCCTTGGGAGGTTTAATTGTACTCATTTCTCATGTGTGTTGGTATCAGACATGACCAAGGACAAGAGGGACAAGTATGCTCCTCTGCAGAAGACCTGCTTCCGCAAGCAGACATTCTGGTGATTCTGGGGGAAACTGAGGGCCTTGAACATAGGCTGCAGACATTTCTCTGTCTCTGACAAGACTAGTGGATAGGGGAGATTCTGTAAGAAAGATTCCAACCCTAGGAATACATTTGCTGGAATTTGTGGGAAGCTACCAATGACTCAGTTTCCCTAGCTGAGACATCAATGTCAGAAGGGTAACTCACTGCCTTTCCCATGCTCAAACCTCAGCATGAATCAACTCGTGTCTGCCAGTGTTCCATACAAGGGTGTGAGAGACCAGACACCAGGCAGACAACATAAGTTTAGAAGCAAAAGGATTTTGCACAGCACCAGACAGGTGCCTTTGGCCACATACTGTGGCTGATAAGCCACCTGCAGAGACATGTTAGAGCTAGCACAGGCTTGATGACGTGCTGTGGGGACATTCCAAAGATGAAAGTACAGGACCCAGAAATCCACTTCAAAAGTCACTGGCCCCCATGAATTAAAATATAAAAATATTTTAGAACTGAAAATGAGAGAAAAGGCTAATTTCTTACTGATGTTCATCTCTCTGGGGCTGAAAAGCCCAGTCACAGCTATCACATGTATAGAAGCTACCTTGAAGAGAAAGATAAGTGTGGATTTTTTCCATGTTCAAGTGATAGCTTTGTTGCACTTTACTGGGTATCTGTGATGCAGTCCTACAGCCCGTGGAGCTGAGGAACGTAAGAATGCGGGGATATTACCTCTGCTGAGGGGGCTTCATCTGTGAGATGGGCCATGTGAATGGTGTGTGACCATTGTCTTGTCTCTGGGCAGCTGTCTGTCACAGCAGCATCACAAATCAAAGACTATGTCCTGTTTCCCAGACCAAACAGGCTAAACACTCAGGAGAACGTTAGTGCGTCCATTTTTGAGGTCTCATCACAGTCAGTGTTTTTTTCTGATCCCACAAATTCTACTGGAAGTTTTTCACAGAACTATCTAATGATTCACCTGATTTTCCTTGCCAGTTTGTTTCTTAGCTTTTTTATCTAACAGATTTACATGAATGGGTTGGTTGGAAACATTCTTTTCAAATCTTGACATGGAGTTTAGAATAGAAAAGAGTTGTACTACTGGTACAAAACAGCAACAACAGAAAAAAAGATGGCAAGGTCTCCCATGAGGAGTCAGCAGAGCCTGGAGAAAAATCTCTTAATAATAATAATAATAATAATAATAATAATAGTAGTAGTAATAATAATAAATGTAAAAAATAAATAAATAAAAAATAAAATGTCAACAGAAAAAAATAGATGGGTAGGTGGCTTTAGACTTCCTTTTCTACAATGTTAGACCAGGTATTGAATGTCTAGACATAAAAGTTTCTGGTAAATAGTTAACTATGCAAAGTTCAGCCATCATTTCCCATGAGGAATACTCAGTACCACTGGAAGTGTTTATCACAATATAAAATTGGGCCAATCAATCCTCATATCTAAACCTGTTCAAATGGTGTCTAAAGAGCTGACTACACAGCATGTCAAAGTAAAGCAGTATTCTCATCAACTGCTATTGTTTCGTTGTCAATATAACACAAATTAAGTATTCCTAAATATGTATCTCGACACAAAGGCATTGTGTGGGGAATAAACTACAGAGCTCTATATGCACACAGTCCAGGGGGAAGCCTTGTAATACACACTTCTGCTGTAAGTTTGACGGACATAACACCCAGATCACCAATTCATAAAAAAAAAAAAAAAAAATCTTCTGAGTTCTTGGTTGACAATATTCTGGGTCCTCCTCCAATGTTGGAGAGTGTGGGGGTGCAGCTGAGAGGCTGAGCTGCCTTGATGTCACTCAAAACTGCTGAGGTGGTTTGAATGAGAATGGCCCCCACGGGCTCATGTGTTTGAACAGGTGTTTCCCAGTTGGTGGCACTGTCTGGGGAGGTTTAAGAGGCGTGGCCTTGCTGGAGGAAGTAGGTCATGGGGGTAGGCCTTGAGGTTTCAGAACTTTGCGCTATTCCTAGTGCTCTTTCATCCTCTCTGCTTTGTGCTTGGGGTTCAAGATCTGAGCTCTCAGCATCCAGTTCCTTCTCCGGCACCTGCATCTTTACCTTTCAAACACTGTCAGAAGCAACTCTGCTTCTGAGACTTGGTGGCTCCCACTGTCTCTCAGTGGTAAAGCTAAGGTAGGATGCCTGTGCTAATCATAATCCTAGTGTCCAAATGTTTGGGAAGTGGGAAGCTGAAGTCTGGGGAACCTAAGCTTCCATCTATTACGAGGTGATTGAACATGCCCGGCTTTCTCCTCACCTCTCTACTAGGGTGTGGCGTATTAAAACAGCATATGCCCCTCAATGAGCTTTGAGATACAGGGGGTACCCAGGCTCTTGTCCTCTGCACCTCTTCAGTCTGCTTGGGAATAGCTGAAAAGTCAGTGCTGGCTGGGGGATGGAATCCAACACTCTTCAACTACAGTGCTCTAGTCTGTGTTCCTCCTTTGGCACAACAGCCTCACTGTTCTGGACTGCACATGCTTGTGAGGCGTTTCTGTGCATTTCTTTCATTTACTTAGCCCTCATAGCATTATAAGTGGCACATGCTACACCATTTTGAAGATTGAACAACCAGGGAACACACAGGTTAAACAGCTTTTCCAACTTATAAACAAATATCCCTTCCCAAGCTGAGTGCCTGTATCTCAGACAGCAGCAGGCACAGAAGTTCAGATCCTCTGCAGCTTGCTTGCAAGACTTTGTTGGCCTGCGCTGCCATCCTCTCCTTGGACACCAGAATTACACTTGAGGCCTTGTTTGGGTCGAAGACGGTATTCTCATCACTCTGGGTACAGAGTCTAGCAAGTCCTACCTGTTGCTGGGGTGATGGGAAATAGTGTCATTGCCAGCTGTGCATTTGCAAGCATTATCTAAACGTCAGCCTGAATAAAAAGGGTGCTGAGGACCAGGAGGAGGAGCCCCTAGCCTATCTTTTGAAGTAGCCATTAATGACTACATATGACCTCCAGCTCTTCAACAAAACCTCTTCCCTGTGCCATTCAAGCCTGATCATCATCCTTATTCTTTGGCTGTTACTGCATAGTAAGTGCTGTTGCAAAGCCCATTTCTAGAAGCCACACACAAGAAGCCTATGGAGGATGCCAATGCCCTTGAACCTGGGCTTGTATCTTCCTAACAAAGATGATGTGTTCTCTGAGAGCACATTGCAATCTCTGTCGTGAAAAAAAAGTGGTGATATTTCAAAATGAAAAAAAAAAGATAGAGGAGCTAACAGTACAAGGCAAAGTGTTGTGACATGATTAACATATTCCATCTAATATCTGCACCCAGGTAACTGTCTATAGTCATTCACCATGTGTGGAAGACAGAGGTTGACATCAGTAGTTTTCCTCCCCTCTCAATGCCTACCATTTATCTATCTGTCTATCTATCTATCTATCTATTTATTTAAAGTCAGAGCTTCTCCCTTATAGTTCATCAGACTGACAAGGATAGTTAGCCAATGAACTCCGGCGATCTGCTTGGCTTTGCTCCCCTAGCACTGGGGCTCTACCACCATATCTAGCTTTTTATGGCAATTAGCTTTATATGTGGGTCATGAGACCCCAAACTCAGGTCCTCATGCTTGAATGACAGACACTTCCCTGTCTGGGTTGTATCTTTAGCACCCACCACTGACAACTTAAAGAAAAGAAACCCAAATGGGTTCCTGCTGGATTTGAGTAAGCATGGTTGTGAGTTCCTGGTGCGCTGTCAGCTGACCCTCCTTTAAGGCAGGTCCACTTACTGGACGTAACAGATAGAACTGAGACTCTGCTCCATGCCATTTGGGAATGAGCAGTGTGGGAGCCCATGGGATTCCTGGATGTCAGACAAGACTGTGAAAGTGGGTGTGGGATGGGAAGACCAGGGTTGGGGGAAATCTCTGGATTTAAAGGAAAGGCTGGTGGGTGGGCTGGAAGCAGGATTAGAAAGGATGCAGTAAGGTTGTGTGCACAGATATGGAGGAGAGAGGCCTGCAGACAAATGCCTGCTCGGAGCAGAAGGGAAGGTGACCGGGAAGAACAGAGAACAAGGACAGCGCACATCGTCAGCATGTCAGGAGCCGGCAGCGTCAGCTCACACTCAGTCCTTACTTTACATCTAAGCCACTGGAGAAAGTCAAGTTTCCTTTGCTTTGAAGCCTGGATGGAGGAAGAAAAGCAGAGACTGGGTGTGGGCGTGGGCGTGGGCGTGGCTGCCTTCTGGTGCAGCCATTAACCAAGCAAGATCAGCTTTCCAAGG
>CABHPP010148765.1:0-15000 GCA_902168425.1 Peromyscus attwateri | reverse complement strand
GAAGGCACCGTGGCCACCTGCAAAGCCAGGACCCTGAGCATGAGGCATGAAGCTACAGGGAGTGAAGGGAGAAAATGTCAGCTAGATGCAGAGCCTTGAGACACTGTGTGAAGCACCAGAGCAACTCACCTGGAAGAGCGCCTAGGTGGAGTTCTAACCACACAGTGAGTAGATGAGGCCAGGGCTGTGACTGCTGAGCCTGTTGGGGAATACAGGGATCCCCGTGTGCCATACAAAATGGAAGGAAGGCTTGGGCCTGGGGAGGTGGCTCAGCAGTTAAGACCACTGGCTCTTGTAGAGCAGCGAGGTTCAGTTCCCAGCACCCACATGGCAGCTTACCACTACATGTAACTCCAGATCCAGGAGATCTGACACCTTCTTCTAGTCTCCAAGGGCACCAGGCACCCACATAGTGCATGGACATACATGCAGGCAAAACATTCATGTGCATAAAACAAAATAAATCTTTTTCAAAACTGGATAGAAAAATGGATAAATTTTAATGAGTAGAGCAGACCCCAACAAGGAACCAGTGTGAATGTGTCTGGTCACACCATCCATATTAAGCAATCAGTTCACAAATCCATTAGCTAAGCTACCTTCCTCTTACACCATGAAAACCCTGTTGTCTGCTTCTCAACAGATCAAGAGCCATTGAATCCAGAACATTAACTCTTGACAGGAAGAGAAGGACAAGCCTGCATGAGGCAAGACTGAGTTAAAACACAGAGAAATCCAGAACAGACACAGAGGCTTCTGATTAGCTCTAGAAGCATCCAAGGACACCCTGAGATGGGAGTCAGGACTTGGTTCCTGCTCAGGATGAGTGCTGGCCAGTCAAGCTCTCTGAGAACTTCACCTTCTGGCTCTCTATTTTCCTTCATGTGGTAAGATGTTGGCAAGGCTGTCAGCGTCCAGAGGCTCCAATGATGGCTCTTGCTTCTCCTCAAAGGACTTAGTGGTGAGGTTCTAGAACTTCCATACTAAAGTGTCCCCATAGCCAAGGCACTGGCGGGAAAATCATTTACATTAGTGATGGAAGCCTTCACTGTGTATTATGTGACCTCAATTCCTGGAACTAGACCAGGGTCCAGATTCTGGGTCCATCCTCCTTGGGGGACTCAGAACAAGTCCCATGAGGGTGACAGCCCTACCCAAATGAATCTGTTCCACTATGGTTAGCTGTTGCATGCACAACAGCGATCAAGGACCCAGACACTGGAACCCCTTCAAAGCTGGCTCCCCACTTTCCTCTATGCCCTCTCTACAAGGGTTTTTATTTCAAAGCCAGCTCACCTACTTAGCTGTGTCGGGAAGACAGCAGAAGAGAAGGGTACTCCTGGCGCAAGGAGGCACTGAGTGCTGGTGGTCACAGGATGATTTGGTCAATCTCTGGTTCACCCCCAGACTCTTTAGTGTCTGTCTGATAAAGAAAAAAAAATAGAACGAAAACACAGAATCATATCAGGAAGAAAAGCAAGGTATATATCTTTCTGCTGTAATTTTCTCTTAGTCATTGTAGAGTTTGTATAGTGGAAAGGAAAACACCCACCATAACGCAGGGGGTAATCAAAAGCTGCATGAATTTGAGTCTCCACTCCCAGTGTGTTAGGTAGAATATAAATAGAACAGAGTCCATTAGAATAACTTGCTATCGTCATGAATTATAGATGGCAGATTGCTGCTCAGACTTGTCTCCCATACACTTAAAATGGAGCCCCATGTGCTGGTTGTTGGAGGATGAAGCGCTGCCCATTTCCTGGGAGTGGGCTGGACTGAGCAGGCTTCCTTTCCTGCATTGTCCTGGGAGCAGGCGGCTGGCTCTGTACACAGCCGCCCGGGGCAGCACAGAACGCAGGCCCACTGAATGACCGCAGGGACATCAGGCCATGTTTCCTCCATGAATCCAAATTGGTCTCGCAGCTGGAGAGGCATCAGTGGCTGATAATGGCCTAACAACCTCCAGCACTAACAGATACGACCTCACGGTGCTGACAGGAATGTGAAATGCCGGGCCAAGTGTGCGCGCACCACTGCGGGAGCTGGAAGCCACCTAGAAAATAAAGCCTTCTAGAATAACAGGAGTAAGGCCAACCTGCAGGTGACAAGGCGCACCAGAGAGTCTTTGAAGCATAATAGCTGATTCTCCTCCAGACCCCGAAGAAAAACATGTTTACAGAATACTCAAAATAAAGGTGAACTTTGTCGAGTAGGCCAGCCATTAAAAGAGGGGCTGAGCCTGCAGAACAGCCCCGAGTGATCTCATTTTATCTGTGTGATACAGAGGTGAATGAGCCAGGGACTATCTGGGCTCTCGGTCAGTGATGAAGCCTTCCCCCATCACCTCTGGAGAGCAGCAAAAGCAAGTGATATTTCTCTGTGTGTGGTTTTCTAAATGGATTTTCTGTACCCAAAATTCATTGACCATGCATTTACGAAAGTACTTGGTGAACATTTTCTGGGCCACATGGATGGATTTCTTGTCACCTTGAGAGACAATGACATAGACACCTGGAGTTCATTACTATAGACAAGAAGGTGACTGAGAGCTCCTGAGAGGGTGTGGTCCAGCTGCCCCGACGGTGAAAGAAAAACAAAAACAAAAACAGCTTCAAGTTGCTTTACACTGAAAAGACAAACGAACTGGAATATTCCAGTTCCGTGCTGAGTATTTATTTAGTCCTGACCTGATCATCCAATCCATGACGACGGTTCTGGAATCATGTCACCTCTTCATTGTCACGTCAGAACCATCGTGAAATGAGGGTCAGTGCTGACCTTTGTGGGCCTGCAACACACCCAGGATCAGCCCACATCTCAGCAACCTTCGGTGGCCCACACTAGTGTTACACAGGCCTTATGGTGGAGACTCAAAAAAAAAATCTCCTTTGAGTTTCTACAAACTGAGAAGTTGCTCAACACCTAAAGTGGATGGCGGTGCTTCAAGAAATATAAAACAACCAGGAAGCAAGTTCAGCATGGGTTTGAATATAGCCAGAGTTTCAAAGCAGCCTTTGAGTACTTTCTATGTGAGCAACAATATCAACATATAAAAGAGCATTGGTTTTAATTCCATCATGAAAAATTCATGAATGTAAAACAGGGTGTTTTGGGGAGCTGGTCTTGTCATCTGGTACTTCTTTCTAGGAACAAGGGTTGCCCTCTGCATCTCTAGCATCCAGCACCCATGGAAGCCACAGAACAGCCATGCACAGAGATATATGAGTGTGTACACACACACACACACACACACACACACACACACACACACACTGGTGGAAGCCACAGAACAGCCATGCACACAGATATATGAGTGTGTACACACACACACACACACACACACACACACACACACACACACACCACAGAGCAGGGGGAGTGGGAGCATCATCTGCTTTTGCCCTAGGGCTGAAGAATGGGCCAGCAGTTGTGAATGCCTCCTTTTCATGCAGAGGACCCAAGTTCAGTTCCCAGTTCTCATGTTGGGAGGCTCATAACAGCATATAACTCCAGATCCAGGGAATCCAACCAGATTTTCTGGTCCCCTGACATACACACTCATGTACACACACACACACACACACACACACACACACACACACAAAATTAAATTATATTAAAATTAAAATTTAAAATGAGAAACACACCAAGTTCCATTACAAAGTATGTAGTGGGGCTCTGGGGGGATTTTGCCTTTTTAAAAGCAATGTTTCATCCCAACTCTCCATATGTACATTTAGACACATCCATGCTTTCTGCTGGTGGCTGTCCCCACAGTGATCCAGTCACCTAAGGGAACGGCAGCCATAATAGAATGGGTGTCACTGATGGAGCCTGTGATGAACCACTGTGGTCCCCATGTGCACTATTTACTTTTCATTTTTCAGTGACACAAGACCAGGTAAAAGTGATTCAAAGAAGAAAGAGTTGTTATGGCTCAGGATTTAGGAGTACAGTCCAGTGTGGTGGAGAAATCATGATGCGCATTTCAATGGTGGAGCTCGTCATTGTGGGTCCATAGTGAGGAAGCAGAGAGGGAGGAATGCCGGTCCATGCTTCCCTTTTGCCTTTCTGTTTACTCTGGATCATAAGAGAGTGCTACCCACGTTCAGGTTGGGCCTTTCCCTTTTAGTCAAATCCTTTTTGGGAACATACTCACAAGCAAACCTAGAAGTGTGTCTCTATGATGGTTTGAATGAGATATCTGAATACTTGGTCCTCAGTGGGTGACACTGTTTGGGTTGTTTTAGGAGTTCTGGCCTTAGCAAGAGCAAGTACGTCACTGGGTGAGGGCGGGATTTGAGAGTATAAAAACATGAGACATTTGAAGCCTGCTTTCTCTGCTTCCTGTTTGTGGTTAAAGATGTGAGCTCCCAGCTGTTATTTCAGATACCTGATACTTTTGATCAACCATCATTGACTGTCATCCCTCTGACATGGTAAGCCAAATAACCCCTCTCTTCTGTAAGTTGTCTTGGTCATAGTGTTTTTTATCACAGAAAGAAAAAGTAAGCAATTCAGAAGTTGGTACCAGGGAGTGAGTAGAATAACCATGATGGTTTTGGAGAGATGTGGAAAATTTGGGGACTTTGAACTAGAGAATCACTTGGCTTCTATAAGCAGGGCTTAACAGACCATCCTGGTAGGATTTTGGAAGTCAGTAGTGCTGAGAGATATGCGGACTATACAGGTCCAGCTCAGGAGCTTTCAGGAAGGAACACTATTAGCGACGCGGTGTTTTGAATGAGAATGGTCCCCATAGGCTCATAGGTGTGAATACTTGACTCCCAGTTGCTGGAACTATTTAGGAAGGATTATGAGATGTGGCCTTGTTGGAGGAGGTGTGTCACTGGGGCCAGACTTCAAGGTTTTAAAAATCCATGCCATTCCCAGTTAGCTTCCTCTCTCTCTCTCTCTCTCTCTCTCTCTCTCTCTCTCTCTCTTTTTCTCTCTGTCCTACTTGCAGATAAAGAGGTGAGCTCTCAGCTGTTCCTGTCATAATACTTCTTCTCTACCATTATGGACTGTAGTCCTCTGAAACCATAAGCCATATTAAATACTTTCTTCTATAAGTTCCCTTGGTCATGCTATTTTGTCACAGCTATAGAGAAGTGACTAATACAAGGCCAGAACCATTTTAAAATATTGTGTCAAAAAGAAAAAATGTGACTGCTTTCTTCCCTTGTCCTAATAACTTGTCTGAGGCTAAATTTAAACGTAATTATCTAATTTCTTTGGTGGAGGAGATTTAAAGACAGCATACTATTGATGATACTGACTGTAATGTTGTAAATAGTGATCACTCTTACACAGCTCACAATGAAAAAGAGCAAGTGTGTCAGAAAGAAATATAAAATGCACCAAAAAACACAGCAAGAAATTTAATGTTGGAATGAAGCCTTGTGTTGAAAGAGATAAGAAGATTAAGAAGAAGCCTGCTCTTCATAGGAATAAAAGGAAGGTGCCCTCAAGGGAAGACCCCACCCAGCTAAGTTCCAACATGTGAAAGGAAAATGCCTCTGGAATTTCTGCTCCTTGAACAGAACTGCAAACACAAGCTGCTGTAGATGTGATTCAGGGGTCCAGGGTACATCCCAAACTGGCAGCCACACTTGGGAATGTGCTCCTTTTGGTGCTGTCTGTAGAGTCATGGATGTCCAAGAAGTCAAGAAGTCATGGAAACTTCCTCCATGGTTTCCAAGAGCTGCTGAGGCCAGATGTTCTGCAGGTGAGTCCCTGATTTGAGTCTCAGAAAGGCCATTGCATGAAGCTGTGGAAATGAAGCCTAGGTGATATCAAGGACCCCAAGACATTGGAGATGCCAGGACAGTGGAATATATGCCCAGGAGAGCTGCATAGAGGGAGTGAAACCAGCCCAAGACAGAGAAGCATTTTGCAACCAGCAAAACTGGAAGGGAGGCTGGGCGGTGGTGGAGCATGCCTTTAATCCCAGCACTCGAAGCCAGGCGGATCTCTGTGAGTTCGGGGCCAGCCTGGTCTACAGAGCGAGATTCAAGACAGCACCAAAGCTACACAGAGAAACTCTGTCTCAAAACAAACAAACAAACAAACAAAAAACAAAAAACAAAAAAAAAACTGGAAGGGAGGAGTCATTTAAGACCTTTAATATTAGACCGAGGTCTCAAATGGAGTTACAGGATTTGAAGTTTTCACTGCTGGGTTTGGTCTTGCTTTGGTCCAGTGTTTCCTCACTATACCCAACTCCTCCCCTTTGCAATGGTAATGTATATTCTGTGCCATTGTATTTTTAATGAATGTAATTTGTGTTTTAATTTTACAGAGGTTTGCAATTAAGAGATTACCTTGAGTCTCAGAAGAGACTTTAGATTTCTCTATGTGTGGAAACCAAGAGGCTAAAGGAACTCTTGGAGTTGGATTAAATGTATTGAATTATTGTGTTACCATGAAATTAGGGGGCTCCAGGCAGTAGAACAAGATACACCCCCCACGGTCTCAGGCGTTAGAACACTTCAATACTTGGTTCTCAGTTGGTGGCTGTTTGGATGGGTTTATTTTTTTCCCCATAAATGTAAAACCAAATAAAACCTTCCTCTGTAAGTTGCCTTGGTCATGGCGTTTTATCAATCACTTCAATAAAAAAGTAACAAATATACTTGTCCACAGACCAATCTGATGGAGGGGATTGCTCAATTGACATGCCCACTTCCTAGACATGTCTAGGTTTGTGTCAGGTTGTCAGAAACCAAACAGTACATGTTCCCATTCATTTATCCCACAGGCATGCACACATCTATATATCCTATGTAGATCTACAGTATACACATATAAGCACAATATACATATTCCACCACAAGTCTACGAGTACGTATTCTCACACATCAACATATCTCTCTCACACATGCACCATGTACACAGGCATGAACACATATGTACACACCCCACCATGTGACCACGTGTACATGTGCATGCTTACCTTCATGCATCCCACACACAGACCCATGCATACACATACACGTACATATCTCATTCCATGTCATTATTAGTTGTTTTCTATTGCTGTGACAGGCCACCATGATTTAAGCAGCTGATAGAATGTTGGAGCTTATGGTTCCAAAGAAGTATGGGCCCCTCGGGGTGCAGAAGGGACGGGTTTGGTGGCTCAGAGCTCACATTTTGAAACACAAGCAAGGTGTAGAAAAAAAATAAATGAACTGGAAATGGCTTGAGTCTCAAAGTTTGCTTCCAGTGACACACTTCCTCCAACATGGCCACACTGCCTGAGCCTCCTCAAACAATTACACCAACTGGGGGCCAAACATTCAAATACCCACGAGTACAGGAGGCATTTCTCATTCAAACCACCACAGCACCCACTTGTATACACGTACGGTTACAAATGTACATAGTCCACACAGAGACCTAAGTGCACTCACGGGAGTCACAGAGACACACATGGACCGGCAAGCACAACGTGAGTCCATACACACCTGCATGCAGCTGTCTCGCTGTGTCTGCACGTACAGTGCTGCACACACGTGAACCTCCTCTGCACCTATGTTCATTGATAAGAATGTGAATAAACTCACACTATGAAAAGGTTCATATGAGGAATGCGCTGGTGTTTACAGAGACTGTGAATTGTGCCCGCAGCACCAGGAGAGCAGGCAGTGCTGTGTGCAGAGGAACACCGTCAGTCCAGGTTCCCAGCAGGGTGGAGGAATCCTGCATGGGGACCATTCTTTTCCCCAGGCACGCAGTGGTTAATCTCATCTACACAGACCAGAACAGCCAGGGCAGAGACAGTGTGAGTCCTACACCTGTAACACAGCCTAGCTACGAGTACCATTCCCTGTCATAGTAACACTGCCCTGTTAGAACATGCGCCATTCCACCCATGAAATGATCTGGGCAGCAACTTCACCCCAGATTGCTTTCACCTGTCATTTAAAAATAACCTTCAGGAGATCATGTCAGTTCATGGACTATACAGCAGAGCTCCCCAAACTCTAAGACGAAGCAGGAAGAAACTGAGTCTCATTTGAGAAAGAGCCATGCCACAGCTTCCTTCGCCATCCAGTTGTACAGTGAGTGCTGGAGCTGGGAATGACCTTGTTCAGGCTCGAGTCTGTGAGCCGAGGAATCCACCTGACCCATCTCTCTGTCCCTGGAGCCCTGTGCATCCTTCCACCTTGATCTTATTAAGGAAACATAAGGAGCTGGTTCCTCAGCAGACTGCAATCCGATGGCTATGGAGTGCTTACTCATGTGAGGTAAATTAGCTCCGCCAAGCAGTGCTCATTAATTTGCCTCATTGTAAAATGGCATTGACTACATGTGACTTTTTAATGTCTTGAATTTCCTACCTGGTCATTAACAGTTCTTAAAACACTCCCTGCCCTTGGCCTTAGAGAAGAGATCCTCCATAGGCTACTGTCTTTCACCAGTGTTAGGTGCTATGATTCTCATGGCCCTGCCTATTCTTGTCCTGGATAGTGGCCAGGAATGGACTTTCCCAAATCTCTGCCCCACTGTGTGTGGAATCCAGGCCGGAAGTACTTTTCACTTGGGTCTAAGCTTAGAGGAACAAGGACACCTCTTCTGGGGCAGCCTCCCAACTGAGACCCACTGCATGATGACTGTAGAGGGACGGAAGCGTGGATATGACTGGAGGGCAGCACAGCCTGGGCTCCACCATCGTCTTCACCCTGTGCGCTTTCTAGTCACTCGCATCCTCTGCCTCTGACCACCTTCCATCTTTGACTTTTTACACACGCATCTCCATTTCTGGATTTTCCCAGAGAAGCCATTTTCTCCTGCTGGTGTATAAAGCATGCAGGCATCTTCGGCAATATTTAGCTGCCTTTCTTGACACTGCATGGATGCCACTGACAAGAGACATCTCAGGGAGGAAGGATTTCTTCTGGCTCAGGGTTGAGGGTGCGGTCATTACTGAGAAGATACCTTGTTAGACAACAGTCAAAAAAAAATTACATGAAGAAAACCTCAACACCCCTGTGTGTCTCAGTCAAAGTCTGAAGTGACCCCAATGCTGAGACACAATGACTACCTTCAAGGGAGAGCCCTGGGCAAGTTGAACAGGAACTTACAAAAAGGCATCATTGAGCTGGTTTGATGTGCAATTAAAAGAATTGGGCAAAACTCTTAAAATAGGCTCAGGGTACATGAATATCTAAGTGTGAGATTTTCCAACAACTTTCCAGTCATCAGGCACTACCTCAGGTCTCCAGGACAAAACTCACACATGCACATCTAACTGGGCTTCCCTGAGCCAATGGACAAGGTCCAACTGTACACGTTCTTCAGCTAGAAATGTGAGAAAGTGGAGAACGGAAGACTGCAGTATTGAAGACCCGTGCCACCATGGCCCTTGAGCATCTCCAAGTGATGGGGACCCATGGGGATGGGACCATGGTGATGGCCTCAGTAATTAATCACACTGAATTAAAGATTTTGAGCAGCCTGGTGCTTTTAAAGTCCCGGCAGCATCTAACAAATTTAAGGAGGATTTCAGCCAATCACTCATTTATGTTAATGACTTAGCACTTAAGTGGTGGTAGGATTTTCATAATTTTAATTATGTGTATGTTTGTGCACATGAGTATAGGTCCCCCTGGAGGCTGGAAGATGGCATTACATCCCTGAGAGCTGGAGTTACAGGTTTTTGTGACTTAACCCAACACGGGTGCTGAGAACAGAACTCTGGTCCTCTATGAGAGCAGCAAATGCTCTTAACCACTGAGACATCTCTGCAGCCTCTGTTTTTTGTTTGTTTGTTTGTTTTTCCACCCTGTAGCCCAGGCTTGTCTAGAACTCATAACACAGCCCAGGTTGACTTTGAATCCTTGTTCCTCAGCCTATCAAATGCTGAGATTACCGATGTATACCATTATGCCATGCTAATATCCATGTTTATATCCTGTTTATGAGACAGGGTCTCATGTACCCTAGTCTGTCTCTGCCTTTACCTCCCAAGCGCTAGAATTACTGTGTATATCACCATGTCCATTAACCTGGTACTAGAGATGGAACCCAGGGCTTCCTTCATGATAGAAAGACACTATCAACTGAGCTGTACCCCCAACCTTAACATTTTCTTTAGCAAAGAAATAAACCTGTCAGAAGCACTTTTATGTCTGGTCTCTTGCAAAAATTAACCACCCCAAGGCAAAGTCTCTGACCCAAAGCTTGAACCACTGGGGGCATCCTGCAGAACTTCTTCCTCCCCCACAGTTTGCAGAAGCAAGTGAACTGAGATTAGAAGTCAGCCGGCATCTGCCTGTTCAGGGAGTGTGGAAATGAAGTCTTGAAGAAACTGGGTGAGGAGTAGAGAGTCCTTTTGACTGTTGCCTCTTGCTTTTTAATGTTCTCAGAAACGGCTGTATCTTTCTTGGTCCCTCAAGGATTTTTAGATAAAAAGAGAGGTTTTATCTTTGCATGTCTATAAGCAGTGAAAAACTCAGGAGACCAAAACCTACAGGCAATTCAAATAAACTAAATCCGATCAAGGTAATATCAATGCCAGAATTAGAAGGAACCCAGAGAGAATATCAATAACAACATTAAAACAGCAGGCTTCAACTGGAATCAATAGGCAGAATAAACAGAAAAAATTAAGTCGCAAAGTGTTAGTAGATAAAAGCCTCTCGCTCATTAAAATTCTGTGTGTCTTTGTGTCTGTTCATCAATCCACCTATATATCTGTGCAAGTGTATCAAAGTTTGTAATGTAAAAGAATGATGAAATAATCTAATTAATTTCCGGTGTCATTCTACATATTTCTTTCAAGTTAAAACTGCAATATTAATAATGGTTTGCAGTTTAATAAAATATCTTTATGTCCTATTAACTCATATATCAGCTTGTAATAAAAGACATTTTCTATCAAATAGCTAAACTTCAAAAGAGTTTTTCTTTGATCAGGGGAGGAAAAAAAATCAGGTCCGTTCCATTTGTACCGAATAACCTCGCTCCGTTTTATGGAAAGGCTGGTGTCTTTTGCTGCTGCTGTTCTCATGAAAGGGATTCCAGTGGGCAAAAAGTAAAAGAGATGGAATCTATTGAGGAAGCCACAGAGCAAGGAGGTGTGCTTTTGACTTCAGCAGGCCGGGAGAACAGCTTCGGAGCAGGCAGCCAGTGCTGGAATCCCCAGTGCAGGTGCTGGCTCTAGGCACCTAGAGTACACAGGTTCCAGCCTGGGGCTGGAATTTCGGGAATGCTACCACAGGACTGAAATCCCAGCTACAGGACAAGAGCCCTTTTTAGTTCTCCCTTTTAAGTCTCAAATCCTGCTCACTGACAAGTTGTGTTGGACTGACAAAGAAGTTTAAAATAATTTACTCACTTGCCACAGTTATCCAAATTCTGCTCTTGATACCAAGACTTGCCTTCCCAGAAGCTGGCTCAGAGCCTGGGTCAGTGGACCCTTTCTGCCTTCCTCTCTGTCCCAGGCCTGGGCAATGTATGATCTCAGGATATTTAGAATATCCTAAAACAGTATGACCACTAGCTTCAGAAAGACTCAGGCACCGTCACCAGTAGGGGCATGAGGAATTACAGTAGCTTAGAAGTTAAAATTGCAGTCTAACCAATGGCCTTGATGTAAGGCTTTGCACAAAATCATTTCCCCAAAGAAACTCAGGTGTATTTTCCTTTCTGAGAACAGCCTCAGTCAGGGTTGTATTCTTGAGAAGGACAAATCAGAAGGATTGGCCCAGGGATGTGGCCATGATACAAGGATGGGCTCATATTTATCTTCGTCTGCTCCTCGTGTGCTAGAATAGGACATGAAAGCTCTCTTAATAGTGGAGAGGAGGATACAAAATGTCACCAAGTGGGAAAACAGCACCCTATCAGGTCACTTCAAGGCTCAAGTCAGAGAACATGAGCTTGGAACCGAATCCGCCTCTGTCATGAATGGTGCTGAACCAAAAGAAGGGAGGTGGCTCTACCACAGGAGGATGGGTCCACTGGAGTCTCTGGAGAGATGAGGCTTTTACCAAAGCATACTTTGCCGTTTCTTTCATTTCTTTCTTTCAGGTCAGCCAAGCTGAGCCTGCGTTCCCCCAGACAGTAGTTACAGGCCTTTCTAGGGCTTCTCCCGTGGCATTCTGGAGTCCAAGTACTTGATATCTTGGGCAACCCTTTCTCCCCCGATGAGGAGCCACTTCACTTCAGTGACTTCTCGTCTCAGTGAGTAAACATGTTGCCAGTCATCTCCAAAGCTCACCACACTGGGGCGTCTGCAGGACCTATAGCTTCCGCATACAGTCACCTCACGGACACCTTCTGCTCCCCGTTGCTCTCTGCAGTATCACTGACAATTTGTCCAGAGAACCTCTGCCTAGGGTCACATTTCCTCTCAGTTACTTTCATCCTTCTATTTCTAGCCTAGAAATGTCTGATCTTTGTGAATGGTCTTTGAAGAACATCATCACAGCAGAGACAGTGAACCAGAGAACCACTGAGGTGAAGGGGGCATTGGAGGCAGATGGGAGATGAACTTCCCTTGGGTTTTCATATCAATGGTGGTGTGTGTTCATAGTATTAAAATCACTTTCACAGAAAGAAGAGATTCTTGCTCAGTATCTCGCTCCCTCAATGCTGCAAAATTTAAAAAGTGGTCTATGACAAGAGTTTCAGCCCAGAGTGACTGGGTCCCAAGATGTGTGTGTGTGTGTGTGTGTGTGTGTGTGTGTGTGTGTGTGTGTGTGATAATTTGGAACAAGTGGCTAGAATTCAGGGATGCTGAAGGGAATTCCCTGTCACAGGACACACGCACATACAAATTTCCCAGTCCCCCACACTGACAATACTGAGGCTTCAAAAGTCCTTTGTTGGGGAATATTATTTTAAGGTGTGTTAGTTACTTTTGTTCATGGTGCATTTTTTTTTAACTCTGGGAAGCTGTGTTACTGTGCTTGTCTAAAACACCTGATGGTCTAATAAAGAGCTGAACATCCAATAGCAAGGCAGGGGAAAGGATAGCAGGGATGGCAGACAGAGAGAATATATAGAAGGAGAAATATGGGAGGAGAAGAAGAAGGAAAGAGAGAGAACTAGAAGAGGACTTCAGGGGCCAGCCACCCAGCCACACAGACACCCAGCCACCCAGTCACCCAGCCACACAGACACCCACCCACACAGCCAGACATGGAGTAAGAAGGAAAGAAAAGGTATACAGGAATAGAGAAAGATAAAAGACCAATGGCAAAAACTAGACAGGATAATTTAAGTAAAGCTGGCAAAAAAATAAGCCAAGATAAGGCCGGGCATTTATAATTAAGGATAATCCTCCACGTGTGATTTATTTGAGAGGAGGGTGGCGGGCCCCGCAAAAGAGCAACAACAAACAACATTTTGGCATCCAACATGGAGCTAGAGTAAAAGAAAATCCAACAACACCCCTTTCTACAGTAACTCTGAGGAGCCCCTAACCTGGCAGATCAGTCCTCCACAGACAGTCCCCTCTATGACCAAGGAGACCTCTTGCTTCCTACATGACATCGGCCTCCAGTGCAGCCCACTCCCAAACCTCTGCTTCCTGCCTGTAGCTTTGGACTCTTCTATTGACCTACGTCTACTTTGAGCTGCCAGGCTTCACGTCCTCTTCTACCCCTTCCTCTGTGGGGTTATGGTATTGCCACATGCTGGTTGACCTCCTTTGCTCTGAAACAGCTGATCCTCAGGAGACTGCTGCTAATGAACCCAGGAATAAAATCAGGTCAAGTGTTTTGAAGGCAGTAGATCAGATGCCATGTACCTCAGCTTTCCTGTATTATGAGGCTGGAGACTGAGGCCCATGTTTCAGGGTCATAGTCTTTCTAACACCATGATGAAACCCCTGTACTCAAACTCTAACCACTTTACCATCAAGCTTTCCTTATTTTCAAAGTGACTAGATAAAATACTTTTTGCAAAGTCAGCCTTCTAAATTAAGTCAGACATCTAAATTTAGAAGTGCATCTATTCTACAGCAGACTCATGTTTGTCTCTTACCTAACCATCAAGAAAAAATGCCTTATGGATGCTCCTGATCGTTTCTGTGCTCCCTGAGATCTATCGCTGACCAATTTCCCACGGATGAAACCAAAATCACCTCATAAAACTGTGGGAAGAGGGAGAGTCAGCTAAATCTGTGTCTGATCATCTTGTTAGAACATTACAAAGAGCCATGAAAATCACTTCACGTGCTTGGCTCTCACTCCTTTTCACCAATGTTTTGAAAACTGGAAATCTGGGCATTAGAAGCTTGGTGTTTGTGATGGTCACTTTCTCTTGGCAGATCTGTGCCATGGCCAGCCAAATCAACTCACTGACAGCAGTTTGGGTGTGGCCAGACCAACTTGAAATCTTTGCATGACAGAAATTATATAAAGGAAATCCTGTCCAGAAGAAAACAGTGGTGAGGTTTGTCAAACCGTTTCCCAACACCGCAGAGTAAGTGAAACTGAGCCACCGTTTGTGTGTCCTTATCTTCTGCTGCAGGGAGTGATGACAGACTTTGGTTTCTGGTAGGGAGGTGACATTTACAGCCCACTGAGCTGGGCAGGAAACAAGATACACTCAGGCAAGACACGTGATGGTTCCACATGCCCAAACGTGAGGGTCTGCCTGATAGCCTGTCCCTCTTGATGGCTTCCCAGATGCGCTCAAGAGCACCCAGAGCTGAAAAGGACCTCTGAAGAGGTGGCCCGAGACCCTGTCATCTTTTTTGTCAGGAGGCTACCGGGCATCAGAGCAGCCCCGTAAGCACAGACCTCTCACAGGGAAGGTGCTAGTCCCATTCCGAGTTCTCAGCAAAGAGACAGAAAACACCCTGGTGTCCTCCCTTGTACGAGGTCTTTCTACAAAAATATACATACATGTAGATGCATCTTGCAACGTACTTCATTCTTAATCCAGGTAAAGGACGTAAGGGGGCATGAGGAAATGGCTAAGAGGTTAGGAACACTGGCTGCTTTTGCACTGGATCTACATTCAGTTCCCAGCACCCATATG
>CABHPP010148764.1:0-30636 GCA_902168425.1 Peromyscus attwateri | reverse complement strand
GGGATTGTTCTCAGTGTGCAGAAACCTGGGATTGTTCTCAGTGTGCAGAAACCGGAGTAGGAAGCAGTGTCCAATAAAAATGTTCAAGTAAAATAAAAACTAAATCTATAAAAAAAAAACCAAATGCATATGAAGTGTTTCTATTGCTGTGTTCATCTTCAATTTTATTACAGATCTTTAAAATGGTTTATGACAGTCTCAATAACTATTTAATAAAACTGACATACATAGCAATAACAGAGAAATAAAATCATGACACTGATACATACATGAGAATTCAAATCTATACTTATTCATCTTTTCTAATTAATTTTCCACAAAATCACTCTGAACCTTAACATAGATCATACTGTTTTTCACAGAGTAAGAAACAAGATGAGCGCTCTATACAAAGTATGTGTTGGGACACACTACAGGACATCTAAAGTTGCCTTTGAAACCTTGTTTTGTTTTGTTTTTTTCACAGTGTGAGCCCCACACTACAAGCACAGAAGTAACAGCCCTTCTGCTAGGCACATCATAAGACATTGCTCAAGATGCCGTAACATTTTGCCTTATAAGACTTAAAAAATCCTACTTAATGACTTCTGAAGTCTGACTTCATTTTTTAAAAGTTTTTAAAGACACAGCTCATTTAGCAAACAATTCAGTTGGCAACGGACAAAGTTATGAACAGAGATTTAAAAGATGATGGCGAGCAGATGGCAAAAGGCACAGGAAATAATATTCAACATCACCAAATGCTGGTGAGAGAACATGGAGAGACCGGATTGCTCACACACTGATGGCAGAAACATAAAACGGGACAGCCACTCAGCATAAAGACTCTATTCTTCTCTTTCCATTTTACAGTACTGGGGATCAAACCTAGGGCCCTATGCACACTAGACAAGAGCTCTACCAAATAAGCTACCTCCCAACCTAAAAACCATTTAAGCTCAAATTCCTGTATCAGTTTTACCTAAGCAATCTCAATAGTTATCTAGATATGAAAAAAAAATGCAAAGTGCAGAAAGGCTTTGAGAACAGAATAACAAAAGTTCTGAATCATCCCATTCTGAAGGTTCTTTCAGGCTTTTGATTCCCTAACAGGAGACTCTTAAAAGTTCAGGGTGTGTCTGAGACTTCTTATTCTTATTTAAAAAGCACAATCTAAATTTCCTAAAGGGATTAAGAATTGTTAAAGTGAGCCAGGCGGGTGGTGGTACACGCCTTTAATCCCAGCTCTAGGGATTTTGAGGCCAGCCTGGTCTACATAGTGAGTTCCCAGACAGCCAGAGCTACATAGTGAGGACCTGTCTCGAAAAATAATCAAACCAAACCAAACAACACCAAAAAACCAAAACCAAACCAAACCAAAAAACGGGTCCCCAGTATGGATGTTTTGCTTAAGGGCTACTTCTGAGGTTCCTTCCTATAGCACCCGAGTGTTGGGTACTCTTAAAATACAATGTTACTATCTGCAGTCAAATATATAAAACCTGTGAATTAAAGTTTCTACTACACCTGAAAAAGTTAAAAGTAGCTGGGCGTGTTTAGCAAGCACCAGGCTCCAGGGTCAATTCCCAGACCAGCAACAAAAAAGCTGCTATACCCACGTGTATCTACGGATGTGTATCTCTACAAAAATATTTGAAAATACACAGATGTGATTTTTTTAACAACAAACACCATGACTCTAGTTGTAAATATCTTCCTTTCCAACAAGTATAAGATATTATCAATAAATGTAACATCAAAGAGAAATGTAAAGTAAGAATCCATCCATAAACAAGGCACAGTGTTAAGTTGGGGGGGTGGCAGTGGAGAGCAAACATGGCTTCCGCTTCGGGAAGCATCACATCTAGTGAAGGTTTGGAACAGTGATCTTTTCCTTGTTTAGAGAAGAAAGTCAAGCAAAGCCAGGCTTGGTGATTCCTGCCTGTAATGCCAGCACCCAGGAGGCTGAGGCAGGAACACTGCCATGAGTTCCAGGTCAACCTGCACCACAGAGTAAGGTCCTGTCGGAAAAATGGGGGTGAGGACAGACCAAATCACAGATGATCTACAGAATGCATCGCTCACACCATGAGGCCAAATGTCCACTGACTCTGACCACACAGGAGTAGGACTGAGGTACTTAAATACTAGAAGAGAAGTATAGGCTGCGTGTAGCTCGGTAGCCAAAGGGTTGACTGTCAGGCTCAGGGCCCTAGGTTTGGTCCCACTACAGAGGTGAGGGACACAAAGAATGGAAAACAACTTTTTCTTCATTACCCAGCAAAATAGAAACTGTATTTTAGGATACTCCCTACTTTTCCATTGTTGTTAAAAGTTCATTTCCTATAAGAAAACAGGGCAGAGAACATTGGAAATGTTACTACAGTCACCAAATCTTCATTTTTCTTCTAATGGCCCATATCAGTGGCTCTCAATTGACAATGATTTTTACCTCCCAGGGTGGCTCATGTTGGCATGCACTTGGAGCCATGTTCAACAGTGGAGGCCAAGGACACTGCCAAGCATATGTGTCCAGTGTAGCATCTCAAAGCAAAGACAGATGAAGTTCAAAATGTCAGTGTTGCAAGGTGTGGTGGCATGCACCTTCAACCCCAGAACTCAGGAGGCAGAGGCAAGCAGGCAGAGCTCTATGAGTGTGGGGACAGCCTGGTCTACATGGTGAGTTCCAGGATAGCCAGGGCTATATGGTGAGACCTTGTCACAAAAACAAAGCAAAGATCAATGCTGACATTGAGAAACCATAATCACAGATGGATACTAGAGATTTGAAGATCAGAAAGTCAGAGTATAAAGCAGTTAGTACTGCTTTAAGACGGGCTACATCATCCTTATTGAGTTGACTGGAGACCTCTTAAAATGCACGGTAGGTCTACAATGGGAAAAGAAAATATGCTAAGAAGTATTAGCATATTTCACTTTTAAAAGGCAGATGACGGACAATGTTCTTCAGTTGTTTTTGATTAACTGTCTCTACAGCCACAAATGACCTAGTATTTCTGTTTTTACTTAAATCTTATAAGAATCATTAAGCTCTGTCACTAAAATATGGCCAGAAAGTCAAAAAGCAAAAAAAATAGCTTCTAGATCCACAGAAGAAAAAAAAAAAAAAGTAACTGATCTTTCAAGAGAAGCTCAATTCGGATGAGATATTAGTTGTTTTTCACATTATCTAAAGGATATTTAGCCTTCTCTCTGTAGTTGTATGGTAAGAGCGTAGGGAAGCAATGGAAAACAAACCTTTAGCAATTAACATCACAATTTAGTCTATCCTAGTACAGAAGGTCAGAATTACTTCTATGAAATCATACCTACCAGAAGAATCTATAAAATATTTATATAAAGCAGCTTTCACATGATTGATGGGAAAACCTGTAATTGGTCACAAAGCTATGTAAAAACGTTATAGGAGAAAAAGAGTAAGCTATCTACATACGATCTGATTTGTTGCAGTAAACAAAAATACTTCTAACAAACCTACTTCCAAATCTTTTTAGAGTTTTTATTTATTGTTATTACGGAGAGTGTGTGCACAGCACCACACACACGTGGAGGTCACAAGAACACTCTGGAGTCGGTTTTCTTCTTCCACCTTCGCATGGCGGAAGGTCAGGGGCTGAGCTCAGGTCGGCAAGCTTGTATGACAAGAGGTTGCTGAACCATCCTGTTGGCTCTCAATGTTAATGCAGTTAATGATGCAATCTGTTTGCTACAATGTTTCCTTTAAGAAACAATTGAAGAGCCGGGCGTTGGTGGCACACGCCTTTAATCCCAGCACTCGGGAGGCAGAGGCAGGTGGATCTCTATGAGTTCGAGGCCAGCCTGGGCTACCAAGTGAGCTCCAGGAAAGGCGCAAAGCTACACAGAGAAACCCTGTCTCGAAAAACCAAAAAAAAAAAAAACAAAAAACAATTGAAGACCTTGGGAGCCCAGGGAAACAATTTACACAAAGTATAATGTAACTATTCATTCTAGTATAACTGACTCCCAAATGGACACACTATAGCAGCAGCAACGTTGCTTCTAACAGCTGCTTCTTTAGTGACACAATTATGTAGTAGGTAGTGATATTGACCAACATGGGAACAAGTTCATTCACTCTCAAACTCCAAATCCCCAGTGGAGAGAGGGGCAAGCAACACAGAAGAGGCTGGAGCACTGTCAACTGCCCCATGACAATTTTATACCCAGCCCGAGGCTTCTCACAAGGTTCATTGACACTGTTTCCAGCAACAAAGGTTCATTGGGGGGACTGGCTCAGTGGTACCATAATGGCAATCATTATCAAGCACAAGGTCCATCACCTTATCAGCCAGCCTCAGCTATCTCTCAGAGGTGAGCAGGACAGACAAACAGCAAAAGATACATCAATAAATAGCCCATGAAAGCAATTCTTAAATTACCAATAAACTAGGGCACTTACAGTAAACTCTGATGCCAGGTATGGCACACTCCCACAATCCTAGCACCTCTGGAGACTGAGTCAAGAGGATCTGGTGTTTAAGGCCAGCCTGAGTTATATAATGAGACCTAGTTGCAAAACAAAATAGAAAATAAACAAAAGCAATGGTGGCATAAGCCTTTAATCCCAGCACTTGGGAGGCAGAGGCAGGCGAATTTCTATGAGTTCAAGACCAGTCTGGTCTACACAGTGAGTTCCAGGACAGGCTCCAAAGCTACACAGAGAAACCCTGTCTCGAAAAATCCAAAACAAAAACAAAAAAGACAACAAAAACAAACAAAAACTAATATTAATAATTTAAACTCTGTCAAGTAGGCACTTTTTAAAAAGGGACATTTATGCAAGCATTTCAACAAATAAAGAAATATAAAGAACTAAAAAGAAAGATGTACATTAACTACCTGCATTTTAAAAAAATAGAATGTTACTCTGGAGACTAAGGCAGGAGGCTCAAGAGTTAGAAACCAGCATGAGTTAGACAGCAGATCTTTCTTCAAACAAACTAAACGGAAGGTTTTGTTTTGTTTTGTTTTAAAAGACGGGGCCTCACTATGTCCCCCAGACTGCCTAGAACTCCCCACATTGCCCGACAGGCTTCAAGCTCACGCTCCTCCGCCTTCAGCCTCTAAGGTCCCGGATTCACAAACATTTGTCACCATCCCAGCCGCAACAGCCTTTTCAGTCCACTAACTAAAATCCGTCCCTCGATGGATGAGTGCTCACCTAGGCATTATGGTGTACACTTAGATTCCCAGGACCTGAGAGGCTGAGGCAGGAGAGTCTAAAGTTTCAAGCTAGCTCGGGCTACACTGGGACACCATACCTTAGTAACAATAACAAAGGCTGTGCAGGAAGAATTAAGGGAGTGTCTTTACACACAAGGAAGGAAAGCACTGACCACTGAGCTCACTTCAGAGTGGCACAAAGCTCAGACCTGGATATGTTACTTAAAAATTATGGCTTTATACAAAAAAACGTTTTCTCAATTATTCCTTTTTTAGCTACATGAATTTCAAATAGCCCACTTGATTTTAAACAAGAAAAGTTTTTCATAATTTTTAACAACATGTGATGGTACTTGACCCAGAACGATTAGCTCTCTGAGGGTAAGTAACTATGACCTATGTGCCACTGACCCTGTATAAAAAAGAGCAGGACTCCTAACTACCAAAATGCAGTTGGGAGTGGAAAATGTCCTTTGGAAGGTGCTAGAAGAAAGAAGACACAATTTTGAGGTATCATTGCTGCCTTAAAACATCACTAAGATTTGGATTTAAAAAGTAAGAAAATTTTCTTGGTGAGTTTTTAAAAAGAGCAACACTTTTTCTCTCCTTGTGAGGCTCGTTTCGAATGGTCTCCTCTCAGCCAGGGTCCTGTTGGCCATCCCTGAGGTCAGCCTGTTGTGTGGGGGTTTTTGTTGGCTCCTCAGTGTTAAGTCTTGTTATACCAATTCATGGAGCGTTTCACGGCTTTCACCCAGTTCTCCATGTTTACTTCATATTCCTGCCACTTCTTCTGGGGCTTGAAAACCATTTCACTCTGCCGCAGCTTCTGCAGCTCTTCCTTGTCAGTCCAAAATCCTACAGATGGGGAAAACAATCTCAGAAATTACGGCAAATAACGAGTTCAGGAGATATATCCACCAGTTTATGTGAGTTGTGCCAAAGAGAACAATTAGTATGTGAAAATGCAGTTCAGAACACTTGTGGCTTTGGAAATGTATACACGACCAAATGGATACACTAGCGAATAGATACACTATGATTTTAAAAAATATTTTGCTTTTTAACTCTTAGCTTTATTTTTGAATGGCATTATATCACTTTTTGTTTGTACTGGGATTGAACAGAGAGCCTTACACACACAATAGCTCAGTGTTCTCCCCCCCCCCACCCCCCCCCCCCACACCCAACCCTCCTTCAGCTTTTTATTTTGTGACAGCATCTCACTAAATTACTCAGGCTGGCTTTGAACTTATGATCCTCCTGCCTCAGCCTCACCAGTGCAGGGAATGCAGGTATGAGCTACCATAAACAACTTGTATTTTCCTTTTATACAACAAAAATAAATGAAGATAAGTTAAGATTGCCTTGAGGTCACTGGCAACTCAAATAGAATAACAACTTTATCTAAAATAAAGTTATTATCAGAACAATAACTATCTAAAATAAAGTTATTATAAGAATAATAACTTTATCTAAAAGCCCAAAATGAGAAATGAATGTAATTTTGAAACGATAGTGTTTAATATTATTATTTAAATTTTAATCCAAGATAAAATTATAGTTCTAGCATATATTGTTTTGCTGAAAAGAGGATTTTTAATTCATAATAAAAAGTGACAAAAGAAGCCAGGCGGTGGTGGTACACTGGTGGCGCATGCCTTTAATCCCAGCACTTGGGAGGCAGACCAGGCGGATCTCTGTGAGTTCGAGGCCAGCCTGGTCTACAGAGTGAGATCCAGGAATGGCTCCAAAGCTATAAAGAGAAACCCTGTCTCGAAAAACAACAACAAAAGACCCCAAAACAAACAAACAAACAAACAAACAAAAGAACACATTTGTAACTGTATCATAGTTTTAAATGCTAAGATGTCTTGTCAGGAAGCTCACTACTTAAGTACTCATTTATTTATTTGTTTATTTTGGATTTTCAAGACAAAGTTTCTCTGTACAGCCCTGGCTGTCCTAGATTGCACTCTGTAGACCAGGCTAGCCTCAAACTCAGAGATTTGTCTTGCCCACTCCCCAGAGCTGGGATTAAAGATGTGTGCCAATACACCAGGCTCAACCTCAAGTATTTCTTTTCTTTTCTTTTTTTTTTTAAATTTTCCGGAGCTGAGGACCGAACCCAGGGCCTTGTGCTTGCTAGGCAAGCGCTCTACCACTAAGCTAAATCCCCAACCCCAAGTATTTCTTTTTTCTTTTCTTCTTCTACTTTTTGTGGTTTTTCTTGTTATTTCTTTCCTTCTCCACTCCCCTGTGGGTTTTCGAGACAGGGTTTCTCTGTGCAGTTTTGGTGCCTGTCCTGGAACTCACTCTGTAGACAAGGCTGGCCTCGAACTCACAGAGATCCACCTGCCTCTGCCTCCTGAGTGCTGGGATTAAAGGTGTGCACCACCACTGCCTGGCTCATAAAGGGTTTTAAACAACTACTAATAGTTTTCATTTACATATCAATAAATAAATCTAGTCATGAAAATAAATGTTTTGTGTGTTTGGTAACTCATTTCTTTAATACCAGCCCTGAGAGGCTGCAACAAAAGGATTTTGAGTTTGAGGTCAGCCTAGATTACATGGCAAGATTGCCTATAGAGTAAATAAATAATATATATATTTTAAAACTTTTATTTCTGGAACTTATTATTTATATTTAGGGTAAACATGTATATGTGTGTCATTTTACTAAATATGTGTAGAACAGACCAGTTTCTAGGTAAATTTAGAAAACACAGAGGCTATCCATACTCTATATATTTCTAAGAGAGAAGCAAAAGTTTGGAATTAAATATAGATTTAATGAAGTAGATAAAGCTCATGCCTCCTGAGTGTGTCAATCAGAGTACTTGTGTGTCTTTGTGTGTGCGTGTGTGTGTGTGTGTGTGTGTGTGTGTGTGTTTATGTGTATGTGTCTTTGTGTGTGTGCATCTGTGTGTATCTGTTTGTCTTTGTGTGTATGTATCTGTGTGTATTTATGTGTGTGTCTTTGTGTATGTATTTATGTGTGTGTGTATCTTATTTTTTTACTTTTTATTTTTTTGGTTTTTTTCTAGACAGGGTTTCTCGTAGCTTTGGAGACTGTCCTGGAACTCACTCTAGCCCAGGCTGGCCTCAAACTCACAGAAATCCACCTGGATTTGCCTCCCAAGTGCTGGGATAAAAGGCGAGCACCATCACTGCCCAGCATGTGTGTGCCTTTGTGTGTGTGTATCTGTGTGTCTTTGTGTGTGTGTGTATTTGTGTGTGTGTGTGTGTCTTTGTGTGCATCTGTGTGTCTTTGTGTGTATCTGTGTGTATTTACGTGTGTGTCTTTGTGTGTGTGTATGTGTGTGTGTGTGTGTGTGTGTGTGCTTGCACACATGTGCATCACTGTGCCTGGGTCTCACTGTGGAGCCCAGCAGTACCCCTCTTTCCCTCCACAGCAGTGCTTTCCTTTGGAAAAGCCTCTTCCTCTCAAAGCCTCTTGTCTCTGGAACCACCCACTTCTCACTCTCCCCCACCCTGCTCTGTCAGACGCCAGGCCACAGCTGCCTCTTCCGGAACTCCTACCCCAGTGGCTCCCCACCATCAGTCTCGGCTGGGTTTATCACAGATCTGACACTGGCCGCATCTGCCTGATCCCACCGGAGATCAGGGACTGTGGCTTTCACTTCTTGATTCCCAGCAGTGACTGTCTTATAGAAGACACTCAACAAAAGCTGTAAGTAAAGGAACGGATGATTTCCAAAACGAGGATGGGTCTAGGGGCAAACACCTTCAAACTCTACACTGCAATGCATCTGATCTCTTTTTAACCATGTCACAACTTCTGGGCCTCAAGGTTCACCCCAGGCACTATCTGGTAACCCTTGCCTGCTTCAGGAGTATCCTGTTAGGTTGGGTTAGCTACGATTTCCTCTCAGCACTAACATTTCCTTTTAGTTCATTTTCACCTCTTGGTCCTGACCCTGCCCTCTGGCTCTACATTTTCACTTTTCCTTGTAGTGTCTATCACAAGGGGTAACTATGGTGGTTTCCACACTTCAAGAGCCCCCCTGAACAACACCCATCTTACGGTTCTTTTCTTTAATACTGTACACTGAGGAAGTTCATCCCAAGACCATCCTTTGCTAGAGACCAAAGCAGCTGACCCTGAAATGTCCTCACTTCACAGTTCTTCTAGGTAGTAAAGTTAGGACAGTTAGGCTGACACACCCAAGGAGGTCAGAGGACAACTGGTGAGCCAGAAGTTTATGTACAAACCCCTGTGTGCACACACACACACGCCTTCCAGGCGCTCTCTCGAACTCTGTGACTGCAGATGAGCAGTACTATTGCAGAAACAGCTTCCGAGAAAGCGCTCACTTTTCCAAGACCACACGTACCAACAGCAAGGCCAGCCAGGGTGGCCGCGCCCAAGCAGGACATGTCGAAGTGGGCTGGTCTGTCTATCCTCTCATTAATCAAGTCTGAAGTCATCTGCATAACAAAACCGTTGTTACAGACTCCTCCGTCCGCCCTGTGGGAAGCAAGATCAACCAGGTGAGCAACTGGGAGAGCATGAACTGTTTTTATGTGGGTTACCACAGTATGAAGTTAAGCTTCTGGGGGAGCCACGCCAGGGCTTTATAGGTACTAAGTAAACAGGTACCACTGAGCTGCGTCTCCAACCCATCTACGCTTTTATTATTATAGTAGGAAGGTTTTTGTTTGGTTTTGGTTTTTTGAGACGTGGTTTCTGGTCCTGGAACTCACTTTGAAGACCAGGCACATTTTTATTATTGCTTAGCACTGAACTTATGCCAAGATCTTTACAACAGAAACAGAAAACGAAGCCCAGGTTGGCCTGGACTCAGTAGCACAAACTCCTGATCCTCCTGTCCCTGACTCTCAAGTGACTCCTGATTCTCCTGTCCCTGCCTCTCAGAGTGCTGGGATCTGGCATATGCCACCAGGACTGGTTTATAGGATCTTACTGAGTAATCTTCAAATAATTTCCTTTTTATTCTTAATTAAATTTGCTCTTCGAGAATCTCACACATGTACATAATTCACATTAACTATGTTCACCCCTGACCCTCTCCCATCTCCTCACTATCTCTGTCTCTCCACCCCTCCCTACAATCTTTTTCCTCATGTTCATGTCTATTAGTCTTATTCTGTGACCCACTGAGTTTAACCAGGGCCATGTGTGTGGCCGTGGCTCTGGAGCTGTCTGTTGGTGTGTGGTGGACTCTGTGTGTGTGCAACTGAAGTCACCAACGTCCCTTTCCCGGTAAATACTATTCTTTATCCAGGTCACCGCTTCTACATCTCTCATTGGTTCTGGTACCAGTTCAAAATTATGACAAGTAAAATAAGGTAAAACAATTTGATGCTTCCACACAAAAAAGACAGCTACAACACAATAGTGAAACGTTAATGATTTCTATATAATATACATACTTGACAGGATCCCCTGAAATTTCATATTGTGTTATAGTCTCAATAATCCAAAACTAGCATTTTTCTCTCCACATCGCTATGACCAACAATTTTATTGCTGAAGAAGTAGACATAAGCTTTGGAAGTCAAAAAAAAAAATGAAGATAAATAACAGCTACTGTTTTTTTGTTTGTTTGTTTGTTTTTATTTTTATTTTTATTTTATTTTATTTTTTTTTTTTTTGGTTTTTCGAGACAGGGTTTCTCTGTTTAGCTTTTCGCCTTTCCTGGGACTCACATGGTAGCCCAGGCTGGCCTCGAACTCACAGGGATCCGCCTGGCTCTGCCTCCCGAGTGCTGGGATTAAAGGCGTGCGCCACCACCGCCCGGCTTGTTTGTTTTTAATTTCTAGTTTGATTGTTTTGTAGTGCTGGGGCTGAAGACCATGAGAATGTTCAATCACTGAACTAACTCATCAGGCTGATTTTGTAGCTCCTAACTGGACCTGTTATAAACAAAACTTACATACCGGATATTCGTGACCGGGATCCGGATTTCCTTCTGCATCATATCGTATAACTGTTTGTTCCTAGTCAAAGACAAGATAGTGATTGAGAGCGAACTCACGTCTTAATTCTGTATTTCACTCTGAAGTTTCAAACCAATAAGAACGACGGTTTTATTTACTTAACTTGATAAAAGATGCAAAAGAAACTACTGAGGAAATACTGGCCAGCTGGACACGGATAAACCTGACGAGCATCCTCCCGTGTTCCCCCTTCCTGTACAATAGTGCAATCTTTATTCGACAACTAGGTTTAATTTACTGCCAGTCTAGAAAGGAGCATCTATTCAAGCGAGTATCTATTTAGTTGGTAGCCTTTACTATGATATACTCAAACAACATGTAAATGTACCAAATGTATCATTTTGTATTCATAAAAAAATTACTTTAAACCAAATAAACACTCCTTATTTATGACAATTCAACGATTTTCTGAAGATTTATTTAAGTGTATGGGAATTTTGCCTGTAGCTGTGTATGTGCACAATGTGAACAAAGTGTCTGGGAGAGCCTCTGATGAGGACATCAGATCCCCTGGGACTGGAGTTAGAGATGGTCGTGAGCTGCATTTGGGTCCTGGGAACCGAACCTGGATCCTGTGCAAGAACAACCAGTGTGCTTTCCCACTGAAATATCCTACCAGTTCCCAGTTATTATTTTCCTTTTTTTAAATTTCTTTTTTGAAGACAAGATTTCATTATGTATCCCTGGCTGGCCTGGAATTCACTCTGTAGACCAGGCTGGCCTCAAACTCACAGAGACGACCTGCCTCTGCCTCCCGAGTACTAGTTACTTTTCACATAGCAGTGATAAAATAAGTAACAAAAAGAAACTTAGGGAAGGAAGGAAGGGGTAATGTACGGTCACAGTTGGAGGGCACAATCCATCATGACAGGAAGCTTGGGCAGTGGAGGTGTGAGGCACACCCACAGTCAGGAAGCTGAGAGAAGTGTATACTGGGTCAGTTCACAGTTAGAGGAGGTCTCCCTACCTTAGTTAACCTGCTCTGAGACACCCTTGTACACATGCCCAGAGATTGGTCTCCTATGAGATTCTACATCATTTTAAGTTGACAACCGGTATTAACCATACACTACACTTGTCCAATAATCAAGAGACCAGGGAAACATACGTAAAGAATAAATCTTATTATTCAGTCTTTGGGTGTAACAGACTGTTGTTGGTTTGAATTCTCCCTTTGAGAATTAGAGAGACAAAATTCAGACCCTCACATGCTCAAAGTACAAGCTCTATTCTGAGCTATAGTCCCAGCCTGGGCTATCTTAAAAAATCATTCCGTTTTCAGGTATCAAATCTAAGTGGTAAAAGAGCCACAAGAACAAATTATATCATGCATACTATATACTGAATTAAGGGGCTAGAGAGGTGGCTCAGTGGTTAAAAAACTTGCTGATCTTCCAGGAGACCTGGATTCAAGTCCCAGGACCCACATGGAGGCTCGCAATAGTTTGTAAGTCCAGTTCCAGGGGATCTGACACCCTCTTCTGGCTTCTGTAGGCACCAGGAATGTATCTGATGCACAGACGGAGATTCAGACAGGACATCCACGCACATAAAATAAAATTTAGATTTTTTTTTTTTTTTTGGTTTTTCGAGACAGGGTTTCTCTGTGTAGCTTTGCGCCTTTTCTGGAGCTCACTTGGTAGCCCAGGCTGGCCTCGAACTCACAGAGATCCGCCTGGCTCTGCCTCCCGAGTGCTGGGATTAAAGGCGTGCGCCACCACCGCCCGGCTAGATTTTTTTTTTAAAAATACAATAAAACAAAAAATTAAAACCATGTACACACACTACATTGAAGGCCTAAGTTTAATGATTTAATTAAAATTAGGAGTGCCAGCAAGGTGGCCCAGCAGGTAAAGGTCCTTGCCACCGAGCCTGGGGACCTCAGTGAGGTCCCTAGAAGCCACAGAAAGTGGAAGGAGAGAGCTGACTCCACAGTTAGTTGTCTTTTGGCCTCCACATGTGTGCTATGGTGCACACATACATCTACCCAGACATACAAACAGATAACAAGTCACAAAATAAACATTCTGAAATAAACAAAATGAAGTAAAGCCTCTCTTTCATTTTATAAAATTAAGTTGCTCACACCTGTAATTTCAGTACTAGGTACCCCAAACAAGAGGATTGCCATGATTTTGAAGCCAGCCTGGGCTACAAGATGAGTTCCAGGCTAGCCTGAGCAGTATGATACCCTGTCTCAAAACAAAACAAAACAAAACAAAACAAAAAAAACAACCTTCCAGAGCTGGAGGGATGGCTCAGTGTTGAAGAGCACTGGCTGCTCTTGCAGAGGACCTGGGTTCAGTTCCCAGCACCTACAACGCAGCTCATATCTGTCTGTAACTCCAGTTCCAGGGGATCTGACATATCTTCTGGCCTCTGAGGACTTCTACATGAATGCAGCACATATCATACATATATTCAAGTGCTTCACATATACACACAAAATTCAAGAAATACATATATTTGAAAAGAATCCTTCCACCAGAAAAGAAGATTTCAGTTTGGCAGCAAATCTAGAGGAAATGACAAAGTACAAAGGCAGCAGAGGGAGTTCCGGCAGGTTTTACCTGAAAGCTATTGACTCCAGGATTGCTCGGACGAGATGGTATTTACTGGTGGAATGTTTCAATCCCATAAAAGAGGCACACGCACAGGGATCATTCAATGGGGCCTGAAGTAAGATAAAAAGAACATCATTTACGTTCTAAATTACATCTACAGGCTCGATGTATATCGTAAAACACAGCCATGCTAGGAGAATGTTCTTTAAATAATTTAAAGTAAATTACAATCCAAAGAGCTGATTAAATAAGATAACTATTTATTTTATTTTATTTTGAGACACGGTCTCACCATGTAGCCCCAACTGGCCTGGAACTCATTCTGTAGACTAGGCTATCCTCAGACTCACAGAAACCCACCTGCTTCTGCCTCCCCAGAACTGAGATCAAAGGTGTGCGCCAACGTACTTGGCAGTTAGTTGTCCTTGGATAGGGTTCATGACCAGGGTCAATCTGGTCTTGATTCACTATGTAGGCAAAGCCAGCTTTGAACCCCTGATCCTGCTTCCGCCTTACAAATGCTGAGTTTACAGGCTTGAGCCACCACCTTGAGATTTTCAGATTTTTTTTTTTTTAAAAGATTTATTTGTTTATTATGTATACAGTGTTCTGTTTGCATGTATCCCTGCAGGCCAGAAGAGGGCACCAGATCTCATATACAAATGGTTGTGAGCCACCATGTGGGTGCTGGGAATTGAACTCAGGACCTCTGGAAGAACAGCCAGTGTTCTTAACCTCTGAGCCATCTCTCCAGCCCTTTTTTTTTTTTTTAATTTTTATGTATGGCCTATGCTCTTGTGGTATATGCCACATGTGTGCAGGTAGCTGTAAACGCCAGAAGGGGGCACTAGATCCCCTGGAGCTGGAGTTACAGACTGTGGTGAACTGGGAAGCAAATACTGGACCTTTGGAAGAGCAGCAAGCTGAATCCCCACACTCGCCCCTTTTAAATTGTAGAGTCTATTATTTCAGAGCTATGTGAGGCAGTGAGAAGTCATAGAGATGTTGTCAAAACCAACACCATAAAATCCCCAGCACAGTTTTCCCTCAATCCTACAGGCATGCACCTCCACACCCTGTTCTATGCAATATTGGAGATCAAGTCAGGACTTACTGTATTCTAGACAAGTGCTTTATTTATTAATAGAGCTACATTTGACTTCCCCAGCCCTGAAAAAAAGTATTTACAGGAGTTGGGTTTTTTGTTTTGGTTTTTCTGAGACAGAGTTTCTCTGTGTAGTTTTGGTGCCTGAACTGGATCTTGGCTCTGTAGACCAGGCTGGCTTTGAACTCACAGAGATCTGCCTGGCTCTGCCTCCCGAGTGCTGAGATTAAAGGTATGGCCACCACCGCCCAGTTAATTTTGTTCTTAATTCTATACTGAAAACCTTTCCTAAGTCTTTGTGATCGCATTCTAAGTCAGAGGCAAGCACAACTCTGTTAATTAATCACAAAGTTAATTCTTTCAAAGTCAGGCCTTTTACTCGGTTCACTTGTGATCAGGCAAAGTAACCAATACTCTACCATAAAAGTTGAAAAGAAAGGTTGATTTTTGGAAAAAAGCTAAGGAAACCTATAGATACACTTCAGAACATATACATAGCTATGTGTGTGTACCATGATGTCATTATCCTTTTCTCTTTCTCTCCTTCTTGTTTTCTTTTGAGACAGGCCCTCTCTATGTCGTCCTAGAGTTTACAGAGGTCTTCCTGCCTCTGCCTCCAAAGTGCTGGTGCTGGGATTAAAGTCGTGCACCACCAGGGCCAGAGACATCATTTTTCTAATTCTCAAGAGTATACCGTCTCTAAAGAATACCCATTTGCTGATACACAGTGCCCAACAACTCCAAAGTGCCTATTTATAACACAACCCTAGGCCATATGAAAAGTTCTCTGACGAACTGCTAACTTTTAGGTCTCACTTCAATAGAGCTGAAAGTCGACAGCAGCTGAATTCTGCCAGTGCAGCCAAACCATCAGGGGCTCAGTTAGAGAACACCGCTCGCTTACAGAATTTGTGCTCACTCAGCCAAGTTTCTCCGTCCTAGAATGTACCTTTCATGTCAGTTCTGATTATTCGTTCAGGTAACAGAGCCACAGCCATGTAATTCGGGGGTGTGGCTGGATGAGAAACTGTTTGCAAATGCTGTAACTTTTTAAAAGAATACCTGTAATCCATTAAACGACGGAACAAAATAAACCCCTTCAGAATCTTCCAGACTCAGGGCCATTTTTTCAGTCTCAGCAGCATCTGTGAAAAGATCTGCGAAAACACAACACATGAACAACAATAAAACCCTAAAACAAAAGGAAGGAGTTGGGGAATATAGTGGTATTCTATTTGTACTGAAATGTGATTTTATTTGTATGTTAATAAATAAAGTTGCTTAGGGGTCAGAGCTATTAGCAAGCCATAGCGAAAGCCAGGGCGGTGGTGGTGCACGCCTTTAATCCCAGCACTTGGTAAGCAGAGCTAGGTAGATCTCTGTGTGTTCAAGGATACAGCTAGCATTGGTGACACACGCCCTTGATCTCAATACCAACCATAGAAAACGTGGGAGGTCTGGACAGAGAGGCAGTGACGAGACAGCCACGTAGTTGTGTTTATAACCAATGAGAAGGAAGAACAAGAACTCTTTATAAATCAGACGCACAGGAAGTAGCTCCCTTTTCGGAGAGCTCTCTTGGCGGAAGAAGCTAGCTAGCGGAAAGCGGGTAAGCTTCTGGCTCTGACCTCTTGGGCTTTCACCTTTACATTGGCTCTGTGTTTCTTATTTAATAAGGCGGTAGGTTACATCTACAGGGGAAGTTAGAGGGTCCCCACAAATTACGGCCAGAATGTAAAAGCTCTTCATTTAAAAGGGTCAACACAGAAGGCGTTCATTCTGTCTGACCTGTCACTGTGTGAAGGTTTACAGCAAAGGTTTGCACAAGGGAGATGCTCCTAAAGGTCCTTTTACATAAGTTCTGTACTTAGCAGGCCTTACTTTTTTTCATTAAAGGTCCTCGGGTAAGTTGAAGAATCCATTCTATGGGTTTTGTTTGTCTGTTTGTTGTTGTTGTTAATGTACATTATTCCCAACTGGACATGGTGATGTATGTATACCTGTAATCTCAGCATGGAAAGCTGAGGCAGGAGAACCCCCACAGGTTCAAGGCTAGCCTGGGCTACACAGGAAGATCCTGTCTCAAAAGCAACAAACAAACGATTATTCTCCGTTGGTTGGCAGTATAGCTCAGTGGTACACTGAGTGGGTACCTCAGTGTGTTTAATATGCAGTAGGTTACGGGTTCCAGGCTCAGCACACACGCACACACAAAACCAACAACAAAAATGATTCACAGATAAGAGACAGCCCAGTTTTTTTTTGACACAGGAATCCTCTATCTATCCTATACACGCTTATTTTACTTGATCCAATGGGATCCACTTAATCAAGTGAAAAAAACTTCCCATTTAGTGAGTTCAATAAGGAGCAGTAATAGACTAAAGGTCACCCCTTTACAAAACAAGCAAACAAAAGCAATCAGCCTTCATTCATTCATTCAAGTTTTTACTGAGGTGCACGACATATGGAGAAAAACGTCCAAATTCAGGAGACTGAGACAGGAGGATTGAGGGTTCAGGGCATCTTCGGCTATATATCAAATTCAAAGCCAGCCAGGGCTACAAGAGACCCTGGGGGAGGGAGGGGAAAGGGAGAAAAGAAGAACACACAAATATAAGGCACAGAGCTTTAATCCCAGCAGAGGCAGGCAGGTCTCTGAGTTCAAGGCTAGCCTGGTCTACAGAGCGAGTTCTGGGACAACCAAGGCTAGACAGACAGAGAAGCCTTGTTAAAAAAAAAAAGTACAAGATTGATCGAATTCTTTTGTCTAGTGCTGTGGACAAAAGACCCAGGGTCTTGTGCATGGTAAGCCGCTGTGGAATAATACTTCTGTTCACTGTGAAGATGTATTGCTCTTGTTGTTAATAAAAAGCTGATTGGCCAATGGCTAGGAAGGATTTTCAGGGCAGAGAGAATGCTGGGAAGAAGAAGGGCGGAGTCAGAGCAAGCAGGATGGGAAGTAAGTACATGAGGTAACAAACCTTGGAAAAGCACACAGAGTAATAGAAATGGGTTCATTGAAGTTATAAGAGCTAGCTAAAAACAAGCCTAAGCTATTGGCTGAGCTTTTATAATTAACATCAAGTCCCTGTGTGGTTATCTGGAAAGCGGCTGGCGGGACAGAAAAGTGGCCTACGGTGAGCAAGCACTGACTCACTGAGCTACACCCCAGCCTCCACCAGAGTTTGCACACACCTAGGGGACCCACACCTAGATGGAGACAAATCGCTCTTGTTTAACACCGTGCCTGTGAGAGGCACTCATCTCATCACAGGTGTTTGTAATCTACTCATTCTCACATGGCACAGAATTTCAGTGTGAGATTACGTAACTCTGAAGTCCATTCTATAAGAATATGGAGAGTTTCTGGTGTTTGGCCATGCTGAACAGTTGTGTGCACTCTTTTCAGTGGAAGTGGCTGACATTTTTCTGTTTATTAATACCAATGAATGAATAGCTAATTAAAGGAGCTTCACATTTACAACTAGCTTTGGCAAGACAGCTGAACAACTATTTAAAGTGGTTGTATTAGTTTAAGATTCCTCCTGGTTGGCTCAAGATTTCCAGTGACTTCATCTTCTTCCCAGTAATTATCATCACCCTGTTTTTTCATTTTAGCTATTTTGGTGGTTTCCATGACAGTGTGAGTCTCATTTCCCTGTTTACTATCTTAAAGACTTTTCATTGGTCACTTAGATATAAAGCCCTGAACTTGATCCTCTGTAGACAATGTGGCCTTTTTTATTTGTTTGTTTTTTTAAACAGGGTTTCATGTAGCCCAGGCTGCCCTAAAACGTGGTATGTAGCCAAGGATGGTCTTGAATGACTACTCATCCTGCTTCTATTCCCCATCTACTGGGATTACAACCATGTGCTATTATACTGTTTTGTTTTATTTTGAGATACATAGTTTCATGTAGCCCAGGTTGGCCTAGAACTCTCCTATGTCACCAGGGATGACCCTGAATCCCTGACTTCCTGCTTCTACCTCTCCACTCCTGGGATCACAGGCACACACTACTATACTCAATTTATGCAGTCCAGGGATCAAATTCAAGCTATTGTGCACCTTAGGTAAACGCTCTACCAACTGAGCTACACTGCCAGTCTGAAGTAACTTTTAAATGAGACGGGGCAGAGTTCAGGTGAAAAAGCTCAGCCATCAGTCAAGTATCGTGCTGTCATTTCACGCCTTAACTGAAGTGGCTTTATTTCACTTTCAGGTTTGGTACACTAAGAAGAGCTGGTTCGTTACACTAAAGAAAGACAATACTGAAACACGTTAATAAAAACCATTTGCAGTTGAGTATGCAGCCTAGTGGTGTAGTGCCCCACCTAGAACATGCAAGGTTTGCTAACACTGCAATCAATCCGTCAATAGAACACCTGCAAACTTTACTCAATATGACAGGTATCAGAGCCATTAAGTCAAAATGTCCAAATGACAAATCAAAATACTTCTGGTATTTCAAAACCACATGTTTAAAGAAATTTACTTGGGGGGCTGGAGAGATGGCTCAGCAGTTAAGAGCACTGACTGTTCTTCCAGAGGATCTGGGTTCAATTCCCAGCACCCACATAGTGGCTCACAACCACCTGTAATGAGTTCTGGTGCCCTCTTTCTGGCCTGTAAGAACACATGCAGGCAGAACATTGCATACATAATAAATAAATAAATCTTAAAAAAATTTTTTTACTTGGGATGGAGGCAGGGGAACCAAGGTCATTCCCAACTACATAGCAAGTTCAAGATCAGCCTAGGCTACATGAGACCCTTTCTCAACCCTCTCAACTCCCCTAAATCTAACCTTCAAAAAAAAAATGAGGCTGTGAAATGGTTTAGCAGGTAAGCCCACTTGCTACCAAGTCTGATGACCTGAGTTTGGTCCCCAGAAGCCACACAGTGGAAAGAGAGAACCAACTCTCCCACGGCGTCCTCTACCTCCACTGCGGCATGTTAGCATTCCTGCACACATACAATAAATAAATAAGTGGAAAAACACAGATCTAATAGCTGGACATGGTGGTCCATGCCATAATCCTAGCATTTAGGAGGTAAAGACAAGGGACCCAGGAGTTCAAGGCCAGCTTCAACTATGGAGAAAATTGAGGGATAACCTGGACTACAAAAGAATTGTATCCAAAAAAGGGGTCATTTTTAATTTTTACAATCAAGATAAGACATGCAAAATCAAAACTAGACAGCTGGCTGAGTATTTTAATTCCAGCACTAGAGAACTAGAGAACTCACTCTCTGTGAGTTCAAGGCCTGTCTTGGCAACATGGTGAGACCCTGTCTTAAAAAACAAAAACAAGCTGGGCGGTGGTGGCACACGCCTTTAATCCCAGCACTCGGGAGGCAGAGCCAGGTAGATCTCTGTGAGTTCGAGGCCAGCCTGGGCTACCAAGTGAGTTCCAGGAAAGGCGCAAAGCTACACGGAGAAACTCTGTCTCGAAAAAAGCAAAAAAACAAAACAAAACAAAAAAACAAACAAACAAACAAAAACCCAAAAACAAACCCCTAGACAGCTAGCTGTATAGACAACAAAGAAGCAGAATAAAAAGTGCTCACTTAATCACATTCTTCGCTGCTTGCTCCACTCTTGCTTGAAGAATGTCTCTAAATAATCTTGAACTGTTCTCCACTGGGCTTTCTGGTGAAGCTTTTCCATTAAGCAGCCTCCACACTCTGCTCTGTGTCTTCCACCGAATGCATTTAAGAATTCTGCGTGGAATTGGAGGCAAAGCTATCTGTGGCCTCTGAGAACAGGCTGCAGGCAGGTGGGAAGACACAAAGAGCCACCAGACTGCCAGTCAGTTTCCTGTCTTATTTTCTCTGGTGTCTCCTGGCCTAGACCAGGACAGTCTGAAACTATCAAGAGCTTCTAGCATGGCAAGCAGGAGACAGGGGTTCTCCTGGTCCACTGGGGAGAGCTCTACTTTTCACTCTTAGATTTTTTTTTTCCTTTTTCTCAGGTCCAACCTCCTATGGTAATAGCAACCGCAACCTCACAGCCCAGGCACACAGTTGTCAGCAAGGGGACGACGTAGGGGAGTCTGAGTACAGGGGAGGGCAGGGCGTACCCACTCCAGGCAGCCCTATGCCTGGAACACACACAACAGCAATCTTAACAAAAATGCAGGATGAGGGCTAGGGAGATAGATGGCTCGGTGGGTTAAGGGTGCTAGCTCTGCCCGCATGAGGACCCAAGTTCAAATACGCTGGACCCACATAAAAACTGGCCGTGGTTTCACATGCCTGTAACTCTAGCATTGCGGGGGCAGGCTCACTGAGCAGCCAACCTAACTAAACAGGTGAGCTTTGCCTTCAGAGAGGAGACCCTGCCTCAAAGAAATAAACCAGGGCTAGAAAGATGGCTCAGCAGTTAAGGGCACATGGGCTGCTCTTCCAGAGGCCCCAGGTTTGATTCCCAGCACCCACATCATGGCTAACGACCATCTGTATTTTTAGTTCCAGGGCATCCATTGCCTCTTCTGGCCTCAGAGGACACCAGGCATGCACGTGATGTGCAGATGTACATGCAAGCAAAACATTCACACAGATTAAATAAATAAATAAATCTTTTTTTTTTAATTAGGAGAAGAAATAAATCAAAGCAACATAGAAGGACATACTTGAAGTTGTCGCTGGCCTCAGCACACACACAAGTATGTAACACACAGACACACACAGACACACACACACACTAAAAAAAATTAAAACTTTTTTTTTTTTTTTTACACAAGACAGGGTCTTACTATGTAACCCTAGCTATCCTGGGTCTCACTATGTAGTCCAGGCTAGATTTGAACTCACAGAGATCCATCTGCCTATGCCTCCCCAGTGCTGGGATTAAAGATGTGCACCACTATGCCTGGCATAAAATTAAAAATTTTTTTTAGGAGCGGGAGAGATGGCTCAGAGGTTAAGAGCACTGGCTGCTCCTCCAAAGGTCCTGAGTTCAATTCCCAGCAACCACATGGTGGATCACAACCATCTATAATGAGATCTGGTGCCCTTTTCTGGCCTGCAGGCATACATGCAGGCAGAACACTGTATACATAATAAATAAATAAATAAATCTTAAAAAAATGCATGGTGTATTTAAAAATTATTTTTTATAGTATTGCTTTCAGTTTGTTTGTTTGTTTATTGTTTTTTCAAGACAGGTTTTTCTCTGTGTTGTTTTTTGGTGCCTGTCCTGGAACTTGCTCTGTAGACCAGGCTGGCCTTGAACTCACAGAGATCCACCTGCCTCTGTCTCCTGGGATTAAAGGCGTGCGCCGCTGCCGCTGGGCTGAAGCCTGTTTACTAATGAGAGACAGAGAGGGAATGGATTGGTGGGATGGGAGGTGGGAAGGAACTGGAGAGCGTTAAGGGAGAGTGTTCAGTCTCAAACCTGGGACAAATGTTCCTATTTAACTTATCAAAGCGGACTCTGGCCACCAGCCTCCCCCTGTGACAAAGTCCTGACTCCTCAGCACTTTTCATCCTGCCCCCTACCCTGAACTCTCCAGCTCTAAGCTTCATTGCCCCTACCCCACCCCATAACTGCTCTGCCCTATGTAACCTCAGCCATTTTGGCTGTATGGCTCCTTACTTGTGCCCCCCCTTCTCCTCTCATGGCCCAGTTCAGCCTGGACCCTTCTAGATGCTTCTGGCAGTACTCTCCCTTTAATCTACAATAAGCTTTCTCCTCAACCCATACCTAGGAGAGGCCATGTTCTCCTTTTTTTCATTCAAGGGAAAACCATAACCAGGATATATTATGTAAGGGAAAAAAAAAAAAAACCAAGAAACGATTTTCAATGAAAGGGAAAAAAGTGGGGAGAAAAGGTCAGGTCAAGGGCACACAGAGGAGGCTCCCCCTTTCTTCCTTTCCTCTCTCATCCCTTTTGCCAAGTAGACAGAAGTAGTTACAGAATGTGTTCAGCAGAGGGAGACTAAAACACACCACCCAGCCAGAACTCCAGGGCGCAGCCCCTGCCAAACTGTCAGGGAGATCGCTGAAAGAAAGGCATTCAAGACAATTACCTTGCAAAGATTTTTTTTTTTTTTCAGAGCTGAGGACCGAACCCAGGGCCTTGCGCTTGCTAGGCAAGCGCTCTACCACTGAGCTAAATCCCCAACCCCGCAAAGATCTTTTTTTAAAAACTCGACCTCCCTCTCCACTCAGAGCTGCCCAAGTGAAGATGTGACCACAGATAATAAACCAGGATCATTGAGAACAAACCTCTAAGCAGAGCACTGCCAAGACTGGCCGCCAGGGGGCACAAAGGAGAGACAGATCCAAACCGCAGAACAAATGCATAGAAAACCGCAAGGACAATGGAAACATCCAAATGTACTGCCTACAAGAACAACTTAAGGGGCTGAAGGATGGCTCAGTGGTTGAGACTGATGGCTCTTGTTGATCTTGCAGAGGACCTGGGTGTTCGGTTGGAATCTCCAGCTCACTCCTACTTGATCTGGAAAGCCCCATTCCTCTCTCTCCAAACCCCACCCTCTCAGAGAATCTCCAAGAAAGAAAGGGTGCCAAAAAGCCCAGTTCCACATTCTTGGCGGCTGTGGCAACTCCTCCACTGAAGTTGCCAGTAGCTCAATACCCGGCCTAAATTGGTCAGATTTTGACCATACTTGGGCACAAACCCACCCTGTGGAGGACCCGTCATCACCCCTCGCCTACAGGGTATATAAGCTTCCTGCTTTAGTTCGGCCACGTGACTTCTCCAGTCCCAATCTCTGGCTGGAGGACTCAGCCAGGAGTTGCTTTGCTCAAATCTACCTGTTCTTTTGCTTTTTCAGTTAGGCTTGATCTGGCTTACTGTGTCGGTGGAGAAACCTATTATCGCCTTACAGAAAGCTATTACTGAATTCAGTTCCCAGTTAACATGGTGGTTAGTACCCATCCATAATTCCAGTTCTAAGGGATCCGACAGCCTTTTCTGACCACCATGGGCACCAGGCAAAACGTTCATGAGTAGAAAATCAACAAATAAAACATTAATTTAAAGAAGAAAAACTTAAAATATCAAAATTCCCATAGGATTTAAACGAGTCTCATAAATAGCATAACATCAGAAACACCTTAAAATTAATTAATTTTTGGGGCTGGAGAGATGGCTCAGAGGTTAAGAGCACTGACTGCTCTTCCAGAGGTTCTGAGTTCAATTCCCAGCAACCACATGGTGGCTCACAACCATCTGTAATGAGATCTGGTGCCCTCTTCTGGCCTGCAGACATACATGCAGGCAGAACACTATATATAATAAATAAATAAAATCTTTAAAAAAATTAATTAATTTTCTCTCTTGCAAGGGAATAGACAATAAACCCAAGATGCCATAGACATTATTATGATTATCAGTGAAAAATGTCAAGACAGCTGTTATGGCCACCATCTGAGAGGTAGACTTGAAACAGAAGACAGAGAGTGCAGAAAGAAAGAGAAGGAGCTGGAGAGATGGATTAGCAGTTAAGAGCACTGGCTGTTTTCATAGGGGACTCAGGTGTGGTTCCCAGCACCCACATGGCAGCTCAACTGTCTGTAACTCCAGCTCCAGGGGATCTGATGTCTTCTTCTGGGCTCTGAGGGCCCAAGCACATCGATGGTGCAAACGTGCACATAAAATCAAAATAATCTTTAAAAAACATCCTCTTCTTCAATTAAAAAAAAAGATACGAAGACCAGCCAAATGAAGATTTTTAGAAATGAAAAAACATAATAAAACTATGAATTCACCGGATGGGCTGAAAACTTGGAGACAGAGGCCAACTGGGTCAAACTGGAGGAGGACGGCAGAACCGATCCTGGGGAAGAGAGAGAGGAAAGAGACCGAAGAAGCAAACAGGGCAAACAGAAGCTCCAGGACTGTGGGGACATAAGAAGACAGCAAAGACTCCTCTCATTTCAGTCATGGGAGGAGGGTAAACGTCAGAAGATCTACCCCTTGAAAAATAAAATTACTATAAGCTTCACCAGTGAAAGGAAAAAAAACAAAAACAAAAACAAAACCCTATACCTTCAAGGGTTCCTAGAGTCATACACAAGGCCCTGGGTCAGATCCCCAGCACCCCCAAATCAAAATCTATTGCTCAGCAGGGTAAGTTCAGAAAACAGTCTCAGGCCACACTGCAAAAGCCAGAAGGAAGGAGTCTGAGGTGACACCCCGAAGACCTGCTAAGTGTTTGAGGAAAGAGAGACATTCCCCTGGTTCAAACACCACAGGGTTCAACACATGAACTGAAACACAATATAGTACCCCTTTAAGACAGGAGGTTTCTTTATATTTAAAGATGGGGTCTGGGGCTGGAGAGATGGCTCAGAGGTTAAGAGCACTGGCTGCTCTTCCAGAGGTCCTGAGTTCAATTCTCAGCAACTACATGGCAGCTTACAACCATCTGTAATGACATCTGGTACCCTCTTCTGGTATGCAAACATACATACAGGCAGAACACTGTATACGTAATAAATAAATCTTAAAAATAAATAAAGATGGGGTCCCATGTAGCCTGAACTAGTCTGTGACTCACCAGAGCCCAGGATGGCCTTGAACTCCTGGTCTCCTACCTATACCTCCCTCCTAAGTGTCAGGATTATTGGTATGTACTACCATGCTCTGCTAATGCATATGACTGTGGGTTTAACCCAAAGCCTTCCTACTAAGAAAATACTCTTTTGTCCAACTATACCCCAAGCTTCTATAATTGATACATGAATTAAAAATAATCAATAGATAACTCTACGCTGGGTATGGTGGTGCATGTCAATCATCTCAGTACCCAAGAGGCTGAGATGGAAAGTGTGTCAAAAGTTGGGCTACAGAGTGAGACTTGCCTCAGGAAGGAGGAAGGAAGGGGTGGGTGTGGGGGGGGCACTCTAAGCAAATAAAAGGGAACCTCAACAAATTCCACACAGAAATGGGCTGGAGAGATGGCTCAGTGGTTAAGAGCACTGGCTGTTCTTCTAGAGGTCCTGAGTTCAATTCCCAGCAACCACATGGTGGCTCACAACCATCTGTAATGAGATCTGATGCCCTCTTCTGCCCTGCAGGCAGAACACTGTATACATAATAAATACATCTTAAAAAACAAATTCCACACAGAAATGTATGCTTAGACACACCATAACAGAGCTGAAAGTCAAACACTAAGGGCAAAGAAAAACAAAACTGAGGGGCTGGGAATGTGGCTCAGTTGAGTGCGTGTCCAGCAGTTGAAGCCCTGAATCCTGTCCTTAGAACCACACCATCCGGGCTTGGTGGTGCAAGTTTGGAATCCCAGGGAGATGGAGGCAGAGGAGGAGAAGTTCATGGTCATCCTCCACTACCTAGGGAGTTCCAGGACAACCTGGTATACACGAGATCCTGTCTCAAAAGACAAACAAACAAAAACAAACCATAGACAAGCTGTATATGAGTACCAAACATTTCAATGATGGTGGACGGAGCATTCCTCATCAGAAACTCTGAAGCCAAAAGGCAGTAGAACAATGCCCTTTTTTATCGTCTATTTCTACTTATGTAGTTATTCTGCAGTACTGGGAATTAAGCCCAGGTCTGGCGCATGCCAGGCAAGTGCTCTGCCATGGAGCTACACCCCAGCCCAGAACAACATCTTTTAAATAATGAAAGAAAAAAGACTATTGTCCCAGAATTCTACATCCAGGAAAACTAAACTTCAGAAAAACAACAACAACGAAAAACCAAAACAAAACCCCACAATCTCCAAGGAAGGAGAATTCAGAGCTGACACGTAGGTTTTTAAAATAAGGAGGGCCAGCAAGGTGTCTCAACCAGCAGAGGCACTCGTGTAAGTCCAACAACGGGAGCTGTGAGGCAATCACCTACCAGACACAGGGAGGCAGGGTGTTGTGACGGAAGTCATCTCTTGGTACACCTACTTACACGGCTCTGCTTTGGGAACCACGGTAATGCTCCACATTTAAACAGTAAAATAATCCAGGCACGGCAGTGCATGACTATAATCCCAGTACTCACGAGGCTGATGCAGGAGGATTGTGAGTTCAAGGCCAGGCTGGACTATATAGTAAACGCCATGCCAACCAAAGCTACACAATGAGACTGCCTTAAAAAATAGTGATAAATGAATAAATAAAAATAAACTAAATAAAAAGTTTGACATTTTTGTTTTTAGTCAGGGCCTCTGTGCTGGTTAGTGTTTGTCAATTGACACAAGCTAGAACCACCTGAGAAGGGAACCTCAATTTAAGAACAGCCTCTATAAGATGGGTCTGTGGGAAATTACAGCCTCCATAAGACTGGTCTGTGGGCTGGTCTGTGGGGAATTACAGCCTCCATCAGACTGGTCTGTGGAGGATTTTCTTGATTAATGATTGATATGAACAGGCCCAGCCCACTGTGGGTGGCATCACCCCTGGGCAGGTGGTTTCTGGGTTGTATAAGCAAGTGAGTGAAGGAAGCCATGGGGAGCAAGCCAGCAAGCAGTCTTCTTCCCTGGTTCCTGACTGCCCTCAATGGTTGGCTGTGATCTGATGTGTAAGCCCAGTTAACCTCTAGTTGGTTTGGGTCGGTGTTTTATTACAGCAACAGAAACCTAGTTAGGAGAGTCCGACTCTAACCCAGGCTGGCCTGGAACTTGCAGCATTCTTTCTTCACACCTATAATCTCAAGTGCTGAGATTATAGGCAAACAAAAAATAAAAACAAAGACAAGAAACGTCCCTCCTCTAATGAGGCAGACTTTATCTCTCTCGGAAAGGAGCCAGAGAGCAGGAGCCATTTGCTTCAAGTAAACAGTTCAGAATGTGTATTTACAAAGAAGTCTTTTGAGGATTACGTGGGGCAGGCAGACATGACTAGGACTAGCAATTACAAGTGATCCTGCTAAGAAATATGTCCCCTGACGTTTGTCAGCTGAGGGCAGTGGAGCTGAGAACTGCCACCACTGTAGGAGAGAAACAGGCCTTCGGGCATGCTTTTCCTCTGTCTCTCCTTCCACAGTGGTCCTGAGTGCTTGGACCTCGACCAGAGGCCTCCTCCACCTGACCAAGGTCCTAACCTTTCTTCTGCATCCAGCCTAACACTTCTGGTTTCTTTCGTTTTGTTCAAGACAGGGTTTCTCTGTGTAACAGTTCTGGCTGTTCTGGAGCTCAGTCTGGAGACCAGGCTGGCCTCCAGAGGGCTGGGATTAAAGGCATTCGCCACCACTGCCCCAGCCACTTTTTTGTTTTGTTTTGTTTTTACAGACAGGGTTTTTCAGTATAGCTCTGACTGTCCTGGAACTCACTCTTTAGACCAGGCTAGCCTAGAACTCAGAGGTCCACCTGCCTCTGCCTCCCAAGTCAGCCTAACCACTTTTAAAGGAGCCTTTTGACCCTCCCTGTAGAAAACAACCCGCACTTACTCTGCCGCTCCACTTAAAAGTTAACACTGATATATATGTATTGTAAATACATATATGTAAGTGTGTGTTCTAAATTTAAATTTTTTTTGCAATGAATTAAACTCAGGGCCTTAAACATGCTGGGGGTACCCAGCCCGTCGGATTTATTTATTTATCCTTTTCATGGACAGGGTCTCACTAGGTAGTTCCTGGTTGTCAGCCAGGTGCTCATTATACAGAACAGGGTAGTGTCAAATTTGAAAAAATCCTCCAGGGAGCTGATGTCACGGACTTACTTTCTTATGACAACCGAGGCTACCCCTGAAGAACTTCTAGGCTCAAGCAATCCTCCTGTCTCAGTAGCTATGCCTAAAGAGACACACCACTGCACCGACATTAGCATTGTTTAAATTTACACTTAATGTATGTCTTTCTTGGAGACTGGAACACACCCGGTAACCTCAGCAGGTTCTGGGCCAGCCAGGGCTACGTGGAGACCCTGTTATCTGTCTTTATTTCAAGTTTGTTTCTTCCTTTTCACAGTTCTCCACAGGCTCTTCTCTAGACCCTGCTGTGCTCCACTGCCCTCCCCTTCCTCAGCCTGTCTTTATTATTTCAGTCTTACGAACGTTTCCTGTCTGTGAGCTTTGTTCCGTCTGTAAGTAGGTGCGTGGTTGGGAAGGGCCTGGAACTGTATGTTGGATGGTAAGCCTGGGACAACGGCAGGGCTACTCAGTCTGACCAGCCATTTTCCAGAATACAGTTCAGGATTTTTTCAATGTACTCATTAAAATTCTCAGACAGGGGTACATCAAATAAATGTTTACTTGTTATGTGGATTTCTGACAAATAGAGCAAATATTAGCTACAGGCAGATTGAAAGTTAAGGGTAAATCTTCAACGGACCATCTGCTCTTCTAGTTGAAACATTGTTTCATTTTCCTGCCAGAGGAAGGACTGGCCTCAGGAAGGGCTTGTCTCCAATCTGAGCCAGGAGTCCTGCGGCCTCTCAAGGTCAGGGTCCTGGCTCTCCGGAAAAGGCTTTCCCAGTGAGAATCCCCAGGAACAGCACACCCAGCCGCCTCCACACCCGCTTCAGCCCCCCTGACTATCGAAGATTCTGAAACCAGCATGTGGTGTCACATGGAACTTGAACTCCAATGACTGTGAAATTAAATAGTCTAGGCTTTTCTTCCTATCTCTGTGGGTAAAACTGAAAAGCATTAACTAAAAAAAGAAATAAATTTATATATATATGTGTGTGTGTGTGTGTGTGTGTGTGTGTGTGTATAAAATTTCTGATAATCTAAAGGTTTTTTAAACTTCAAAATACTTTTTAACCTTACAGCTAGTGTCCTTAGCCACTGAACTATCTCTCAGCTCCCTAAACTTTCTTTTTAAAGTGGCTTTTGTATAAACTTGACCACTCCATGGTATGGTTAAGGGGAAGGTTTTTAATTGTGGTTATAAGGGAACAGCCAGAGGCATCTGGAAGAGTCCAGAGCAGAGAGAAGGAAGCAGACATGACCAGCAGACTGGACATGGCCAGGAGAGAAGCAGGAACAGAGCAGAGAGAGAGAGGAACACAGAAAGAGGGAGAACATCCCGGGGTGGAGGCGCACGCCTTTAGTCCAGCACTCGGGAGGCAGAAGCAGAAAGATCTCTGTGGGTTCGAGGCCAGCCTGGACTAGACAGAGTTCCAGGACAGCTACACAGCAGCAGCAGCAAGCACCTTTATCTACCCAGCCATCTGTTTCTACTTCTGTTTGTTTGGGTTTTTCTGTTTTTTGTTTTGAGACAAAGTCTCACTATAGCCCTAGCTGGCCTGGAACTTGCTATATAAGCCAGACTGAACTCAGACTTTGTGTCCATGCTCCGGCCTCTGCCTGTTTAGTGCTGTGTTTACAGGTGTTTACCACCAGCTGGCTCCTTGTCGGTTACTAATCTCCCTAACACCTGCTACCATTGGGTCTCTTGTTTTTTGAGACAGGTCTCACTATGTAGACCAGGCTGGCCTCAAACTCAGATCCACCTACCTCTGCCTCCTTCCTGAGTGCTGGGATTAAAGGCCTGTGCCACTATGCCTGGCTGCTACGAATGGTTCTTATCCCTTTGTCTTTTTATTTGGCTTGCAGCATAGCTCTTCCTATACATTTTGGTGTTCTAGATACTTAGATCTTTCTTTCCTTCCTTCCTTCCAAGACTAGATCTTACTATGTAGCTCATGCTGGTCTTGAACATGCTATGTAATGAAAGAGACCTTAAACTCTGCCTCCCAGATGCTAGGATTAAAAGTGTGTATGAGTTGGGTATGGTGGTGCACGCCTTAATCCCAGCACTCAGAAGGCAGAGGCAGGCGGATCTCTGTGAGTTAGAGGACAGCCTGGTCTAGAGTGAGTTGCAGGACAGCCAGGACAACACAGAGAAACT